>PVHP010022051.1:0-28787 GCA_004024765.1 Zapus hudsonius
TCCCAGAAGCCATTTCTTTCCTTTCCTTCTTGCCATCTTCCTTGAATTCCAAGCATCTGTCATTGCAGTTACAGTACTGTATACTATTTTTACACTTTGAATGCAATCTTCAGAAACAGTAGGAGAAGCTCAGTAAAGATAGTTGGAGGTGTTAGTTAAGACCGAGAATAGCTCCAGGAGAGTAGAATACATTTAGGACATTTTTTATTTTAATTATCTATAAAGGACTAATCCCATACGCCCATCTACAGTTAAGTCCCACTTACAGCAGGAAGCATTGTAAAACTGAATAAAGTGATATTCTTTAGCACCCTGTCATAACTATTATGTTATACAAGTTAAATCACTTATCACGTACATTAGCTTCTGGGGGAGTTGAGGACAAGAGCCAAGCATTGTCCCACCCTGAGTTAAACTGAGGAACAAATTTAAAGGCAGATTACTTGGTCTTATTCTGAAACAGAGTTTTGCTACAATGAGGTAATTGGTGGAACAGCGACAATTCATTCAGCAAATATTTACTGAGCACTTGCATTGTGTTTATAGAAGCTGAGTGGTTGGAAAGCACAGGGGATACACAGACTTTTCTGGTCCTTCCCCCAGGAAAAGTTTGTTTAGCTTTTTGTAATTGATTGGATTCAGACTCTCCATTATTTTGTGTGTGTGTGTGAGGAGAGAGAGAGAGAGAGAGAGAGAGAGAGAGAGAGAGAGAGAGGGGAGGAAAGGAAAAGAGAGGAGGGGGAAGAGTAGAAAACAGAGGGTACAGCTTATGTGTGGAGGTCAGAGACCAACATTGGGTGTTGGTCCTCAACTTTCCATCTTGTTGGAGGCAGACTCTCATTGTTCACTGCTGCATACATCAGGCTACCCGCCCCACAACTCTGGAATATCTTCCTGTCTCTGCCTCCTGTCTCACTGGAGGGACGCTTTGCTTACAGATGTACTCTGTAGTGTTCAGCTTTACATGTGTGCTGGGGATCTGAACCCAGGTCATCACGTTTTCACAGCAAGTTCTTTATCCACTGAACTATTTCTCCAGGCCAAGTCTCCATTAGTCATAGACATTACGATTGGACCATACTAAGAACTGGGAAGGAATGTCTTTCATACGCTGCCAAAAAGGACAAGGGGTAATCAGAACTAACATATTATCTCTGTTTCCTTGTAGAGAAGATGGGCCTTTACTGTTTGGCACCAAGGCAAACAGAGGTGACTCAGCTTTTATTCTCAGCCTTCCAGTGCATCCAGTTAGGTGTTCATCTGTCAGAGTTTCCCAGATAACAAATGCCTAAAGATAGTAGAGGAAATAGTTTTCTTCGTGGCTGATTCTACTCAGAAAAATCCCAAAGAAAGGCATGCTTTGGAAGTTCTGGAGTTCAGTACAAAGACTGGAACCCCATATCTGCCAAGCTTGAGTCATGCATGTCCACCCTCTGTCTGTGCAGTTTTCACCCAAACATATGCCTGGAGTGGATCCAGACACAAGTCTTGGCTTAGTGATACATATGGAGATGCTGGAAGAGAGTCAGCACTCACTGGACAGGTTTATTTATAAATTATCGAGATTAATTTTATATCATAAAATCCATCCATTACCAAGATACAATTCAATTTTAAGCAAGTGCGTGTGAGCATCAGCACAATTCTGTCTTAGAATTATGGAGACTTGTCCCCCAGCATTGTGCTAAGAATGAGACAATCACAGTCACTCACCCTCTCTGGGAAGTAGCCACATACCCACCCCCTGTCTCTTTCTCTCTCTTCATTCAGTGTGTGGTGCTCTGCATGCAGCTTCTCTAACTGAGTGGACTGTGTTTTAGCATCTTCTCATTAGCGTACCCCCTTTTGCTTTATACACTCACCCCAATAATAGAGCTAATGGATTATTTCTAGACACTGGCTATTAAGTGCAATGTGACCATGGCTATAGGACTGGTGGATGAGTGTGTGTCTTCATTTCTCTTGAGTGGATACTTAGGGAGCAAGGCTGCTGAATCGCAAGGGTGTGATGGTTTTAGGGAAATTTCCTCCTTAGTCTCATATACTTTGAATACTTGGTCCCTGTCATGGTTTGATCCAGGTGTCCCCCACAAACAAATGGATGCGTTCTGGGTAGCTGATCTTCAGCTGATGGCAGTTTGGGTTTTACAACCTCACTGGAGCTGTGTTGTTGGGGGCAGGCTTATGGGGGGTTATAAGCCAGCTTCCCCTTGCCAGTGTTTGGCAAACCTTCCTGCAATTGTTTGCAGTGTTATGGCGGAGGTGATGTCCACCCCTCTGCTCATGCCATCATTTTCCCTGCCAGGATAGAGTCTCCCCTCAAGTCCATAAGCCTAATAAACCCATTCCTCCACAAGCCGCTTTTGTTTGGGTTCTTTCTGCACAGCAATAGAGAAAGCTGACCGCAACAGTCCCCAACTGATGCCAATTTGGAAAGGTTGTGGAGCCTTAGGAAGGTGGAGCCTTGTGAGATGAGGAGGTGCACCATGGAGGGTGGGCTTTGATGTTTATTGTCCAGGTGTTCAAAGCTGTCTTACCCAGACTACTTCCTTCCAGTTGCTGCAGAGATGTGACTCAGGCTTCCTGCACAAGCCCGTCATGCTTTCCCCACCAGGAAGAAAGTTTCCCTTAAAACTGTAAGCTCGAAAGAAACCTTTTTTCCCATAAGCTGGTTCTGGCTGGGTTATTTTGTCCTGTAATGAAAAGGTAACTGCAACACAGGCTATGTTCAAGCTGAACTTATGAAAACACCATACTACTTTTTCAAAGTGGTTTCACCATGATCTGGTGTCATGAGCAATATACAAGAGCCCCAGTTGTGAGAAATCCTAAATAACTCTTCAGATTTCCTATGTTTTGGATTTATACTCATAATACTGGACTCTGCACTAGAATGTAATTATGGCTTTAAGTTGTATGTCCATGTGATCTTAAGGTGCTGTGCATCTTTTCTTGTGACTGAGCTTCTATTTTATTTTAGCTTTTAAACATTTCTGTGTGTGTGTGTGTGTGTGTGTGTGTGTGTGTGCGTGCACATGCGCCATAGAATCCAGATTTACATGGGTGCTGGGAAATTGAACCCAGACCAACAAGCTTTATAAGCACGTGCCTTTAACCACTGAGCAATCACCCAGATATTTGACCTTTTAGTGGCATAATCCATTTGTCTGTGCAATAAAACTCCATGAATCTGATTAACATTATATCTGTATCAGTCTACCCTTGTGACCAAGAACTAGGTGAAAGGACTTGAACTCAGGAGAGTGCTCCTACCTTTTATGTGTAATCAGGAACACAGGACAGGATGCTGAGCTTTCTCTGCCCTGTTATGGCACAGAGCTTACCAGTGACCGCGGTGGGGACAACAGGCCTTTATAGGCACATGATTCCATTTCTAGCTAAGGCACTTTTCATCGTGGAAGCTGCTTTGGAGAAGATGGGGTGTGCATGTGTGTCCCACCTCTTCAGCTGTGCACTTCCACTGTGGGGTGTAAAAGCAGCGTGTCCACTCTCAGCTTTCTCAGGTCACCTCTTCTAGTGACACCATCCTTGGTATTATTTCTTTTATCTTCTGAGAAAAATGCCTTGCTCCCTCTCAGAATAAAGCAGATGTCTGCTTGTGTTTCTCAGCTGGGTTGCAACAGTCTGTGCCTCTAAGAAAAGGTCACTCTTTAGAGGAGCTAAAGACCAGCGCTGGGAGGACAAGTGTTCAGTAGTCACCCGATGAGCTGACATTAGTGAGTTTTGACATATACCCAGGAAGGACCTCGGCTGGCAGAGGTGCCCACCACAGACTAGGATGGGGTTCAGAGCCTGTACTTTGTGTCACATGTCTCTCCCTGGATGTCTGACCCTCCCTGCTGCATGGAAGACCTTGCAATAGCTCCTTAGCTGCGCTAAGCTATGATTAGCTCAAGTGTAAAATGGGATTAATAATAGTACATGGTTCTTAAAATCATTGATAGGATTAAATGAGATAATGCACGTAAAATGCTTAGCTGAGTCCTGTATTTCTTTAGCTGCTATAATTTTTATGTCAGATTTGATTTTATAACTTTGACACTTGGAATAAAGCCTAAGAGTGGATGTGCCTGCAGTCATTGTAATTTAACCACACACAGTATGATATCCATTCATCTATACAGAAGATATTTATGAGGTACTTATTATGTGTCAGGGAGTAGTGTATATCCTAAGTCAGCAAACTTTGGCTCTCAGAAAAGTCCAGTCTCCCACCTCTTTTGTGAACAGTTTTCTTGGCATGTGACCACACCCACTCATTTACATATTGTTCAGAGCTACTGCAATAACAGAGTTGAATTATAATGGCAGATACTATATAACCTACAAAGCTGAAACAACTTACTGTTTGCTATTTATGCAAAACATGTTCTAATTCCTGTTCTAGATATTGAGAGTGAGATGGTAAACATGAAACAGTAATAATCCCAGTCTCATCCTCGGATAAAATGACCCAGAGAGGCTGGGAGGTGGCTCACTGGGTGAAAAGCACTTCCTACCAAACATGAGGACCAGAGTTCAGGTCCCCAGAACCCACGTGAAGTGGGATGTGTAGTTCCAGCATCTGTAATACCCCAGCACTCCTAAAATGACATGGAAAATAGAGATTGAATCCCAGGAAGGTCATAGGCCAGCTGAACAAGAGACCCTGCCTCAAACAAAGTGAAGCAGAGGACCAACACCTGAAGTTGTTCTCTAACCTGCACAGGTACACATACATGCACACATCATACACACAGAGAAAGTTTTATAAAAAGACAGTCAGTGCACACATGAATAAGTACTTCCACACAAGCTGTCTGTGATGGTAAGTATCATGAAAAGAAATAAGGAAACCCAAGTGCCTGAAGAGAAGCCACACTTAAGGGTAGGAGGGATTCTATATGTATTTTAAATTTTCTGTTTAAATGTCTCTAACTTCAGAAGAGAATTTCAAAATATATTTTTAGTGATTTACCGCAAGGTAATTGTCAATAGGAACATGAACACTCACTGTCCCATGAAGTCTCCTGGAGCAACATAGAAAAACTACACACAGATTACAAAATACATTTGCATGTAGCCTACAACCAATAGATGGCTTGTAGGGACCTATGAACACTTGTCATTTTGCTAGCTGGCCTGCAGTTCTGCCCATGAGTAGATTTTCTTACATGGAGAATAGGGAGAAAGCCCCTGATTTAATGGAAAAGGACCTGTCTCCGGGGTCCTCTCCAAGCCAAGTATGAATCACACAAACATGGAAGTGTAGCGGGGTGAGCTGAGGATTAGAATTTAGATAATGCCCAGCAAAAATTCCAATGCACCCCAAAAGTTAAGGAGTACCCGAATTCTTGTCTACAAAGTTAAAGAATTAAAATCATAGACAACCAGATATTAAGGTATAGTGGGAGACCTTATTTAAGGGAACATGAGGAGTTACAGAGTTCTCCAGCCACCAGTGTGGGGAGAACACGTGGGAGAGGTTTTAGTCAAAATTTATGCAGTTTAACTAAACAGGCAGGAAAGAGATAATAGAGGGCTCCCATCATGAGAAAAAAGGGTTTATGTGGGGAGATCTTGAGTCCTTAGGCTGGGGTGAGGGGCCTTACCTGGAAAATGAAAGTCCTCCTTCTAGGATGCCACGTGGAAGAGACTACCCTTTGTTCTAGGGAAACTTTTAAAACTTCCACTAGGTAAGTCAGAGAGATAGCTGATTGGTCTATTTCTGACCAATCAGCCTTTGCATCTAGGTTTGGGCTCTGGCTAGAGACACCTCCCACTCAAGGGGAGGGGTCTATGGAGCTTGCCTGAAACTGTCACGGAAGCAGCCCTGGGCCATGAGCCCTAGGATAAGAGGAATGGGAAGTAGGTCAAGGATGCTCTGTAAGGTTTTCTAGCCGGTGTCTTCTTTCTCTAGTTTTATTTTTCCCACCAGTGACCACTGTTTGTAGGACAGGCTTCTTTTCTGTTCCTATCCAAGCAAATTGTATTATTAACTAGAATGTACCAGGAAGTGGGGCATTTCCACACCGTCCTGGTGCAGAGGTCAGCAAATCTTATCTCGAGAAAGGCAGATCATAAATATTTTAGATATTGCAGGTCTTATGGCCTCTGCTGAAACTCTTCAGCTCTGTTGGAGAACGACAAAGCATCCATGAACAATACATGAATGAATAAGGCTGAGTGAGTTTCCAATAAAACTTTATTTCTAAAAGTTGACAGGATCTGGCCTGGGGCCAAACCTTATTCCAAGCAGTTTCCCCTTTGCAGGTGGTTTAGGAAATCCGGTGGGAATTCCACACCCAATTATGCTTTGGCTCCCTTCCAACCTGTTAAGTCAGTATCTCTGGGGTTCAAGGACACTGTGTTTTCCTAAAGCTCCATAGATAGTGTGTGTGTCTTCCTACCCTGTTGTTAAAACAACCTGAGGGGCTGTAAAGATAACTCAGTAGGGGAAGTGCTTGCTGTATAAGCCTGAGGACAGGAGATCAGATCCCCAGAACCCAACCATGTAAAAGCCAGGTATGGTGGTGTGCACCTGTCATTTCAGGACTGGGGAAGTGGAGATAGGACGAGCCCTGGGAATCAATGGCTAGTTAGTGTAGACAGATTGGTGAGTCCTGGGTTTAATTGGAGACCCTAAAGAAAACAACATTGGAGAGCAATTGAGGAATCCACCTGATATCAACCTCTGGTCTCAACATATGTGCGTGCATGCGCATGCACGCACACATACCACACACACACACACACACACACACACACACACACACACAAACACACACATGCATAGAAACAAACAAAACAAACACAGAAAAAAAAACACTCCAGAGTCTTAGTAGCAATAAAGAAAAATAAAACATTGCTTTCTACTCCTGCAAAGACTGTCTTCAGCCTGAAAGACTCTCCCAGGCTGCTGTGAGGAAGGTTGTATTTCCTACAGTCTTCAGTAATGTTGAGAAAGCTCAATAGTAGAGGGTCTCCTTGCAGTAATCTAGTGACTGAGACACTCACAGTTGGGTCATAGCTCATTGCATGGTCCTAAACAGGCTCAACAAAATGACCTCATCTTGCCAAATTTCCAGAAGGAAGAAGGAACTGGCTACAGGTAAGACTCCAGTGTTTTTGTTCCTTCATTTCATTGATTTGATTAAATGGTTGTTGGCAGCCATGATAGCTTTCTGATGTGTCCAATGCTGAGAGGCTTATTGCTTGTATCCCCAGAATATGGCCTTGTAACTACTGGTAAAAATCTGGAAGGATGCTCCTCTCTAGATTGAAGATAGGACACCTCTTACTAAATGCGATTTCACTATTTGATGGTAAAAGCTGACCTTGGGTCATTAATCACTTGACCTCAAGAAATATGTTTATTTCCAAGATATCAAGGTTACCCTTCATGAACAAGTATATCTGGACCACCACATGGATTTCACCTGTTTTTCTAGATGTTGTCCTAGTAAGCACACATCTTTGCTTCCCACCCAGATCCAGGATGGTTGGTTTTTATTGCTTTGGTTAACAAGACCATAAATAATAATCGAGTCCCTCTTTGTTTATGGATAACAGTGCTGGCCCATAATAGCATGACTCAAGCACATATGGTGGGTGATAAACCATCTAATAAAGCTGACACTTGGAGGATGGTTCTACTTTTATTTTTATGGCTGTTTCTTTAATCTGATACATAATTAATGCACAAGGTTCAATTATTTGGGGGGGTCAGGTTCTATTTTCTTTGGTTCATCCTGAGGTGTTAATGCTTTTGATGCATTTTAAGGTAGGAATGTGTGATAAAAATTGGAGTGTTGTGTTACCCATACGAAAGGATGTTTTGCCACCTTTTGTTTTTGAAGAAAAATACTTCAGTTTTCCACACTTTTGGAGTTCATTTCCATTGAAAATTCAGAGATTTTTCAAAGCCTCTCCCTACTCTGCATGTAGGCAAAGAGAGTTCTGAGGTTCTTCTCAGTGGAGAAGTTTCCTGTCTTCTATCTTTCTCAGTGATCTAATGAGCCTCTACCATTTGGCTCCCCCTTGAGCTGATTTACAGCCCACCCAAATCTGGGGAAGAATTTACCAAGCTGCAGATCAGTTAATTCTGTTTGCTGTTGGCCCTGTCTACTTAGTGCCAGCCCTTCTATTTCAGTCAGATGTTTTAAATTTAACAGCACTCAATGATTCAATTTTGTTTTCCTGAAGTACCTAGCTGGGCCACACAGGAGTGATTCCATGGACAATGGAAAATGTGTAACAGGAGCATTGTGCTTAATTTGAGTATGGAATGGCAAAATGTCACAATTTTCCCAGATATTTAAGATATCTGGGAATGGGCATGCTTGTCTTAGAGAAAAATTCCATATTTTATTTGCAACAAGCTCAATATCCACAGTGAGAACTGGATGTTCATTTTCTTCTTTGCAGCACCAAAATGCTAACATAATAACCATGAGAATAATAATTGGCTAGGGAGATGGCTTAGTGAGTAAAGAGAATTCTGTACAAGCATGAAGACCTGAGTTTGGAGCCTCAGCACCCATGGAAAGTTGGGTATAGTTAGCCCCTGCCTAGAACCCAGCACTGAGGAGACAGAGACAGAAGGGTCCCTGGGACTTGCTGCTAGGCTAGTCTAACCAAATTGGTAAGCTCCATGTTCATTGAGAAACCCTGTTTCCAAATATGGCATAGAACAACTAAGGAAGAGACCTGATACCAAACTCTGGTTTCCATATGGATGTGAACCCCCCACCTATAGGCACGTGCATTCACACAGATCCACCACGCACAATAATAATACAATGTTAATGGTAATAATAGCCAAGCAACTAGAGCAGTTATTCCTATATCTCTTGTATTCCAGGATACTTTTTAAAACATTCCTTACATGTATTAACTCTTTAATTCCTTATGCAATTGTGTAAGGAGTGCACCGTTCTATTATTCTTGTCCTTTTAGTGAGCAAACTGGCCCAGAGAGGTAAGAGTCAGGTTGCCACACAGCCTGGAAGGAACAAATCTCTGAAATCTGACTCTGATGGATAGGCCATTCTGCAGACATGTTTCCAGAGAGCCACGGCCATGTTTATGTGTTGGTATTGACTCATCTGGGAAGGTGCTTGGATTTTATAGGGCAGTACTTTACAGGCTGATAGATGAGCTGGTACCAACTACAGTGACAGTTTTCTTCCCTCTCCTGTAAAAGTCAGATGGTTCCCTGTGGTGTTAGAAAGGATTGCAAGAGATTTACTTGGGGAAAATTATCTTCCTCTATACTCCCCCGCTCCATTTCTACTGTGAATTATTATGATACAGACAACCCCCCAAAAAGGGCAAAACATTTGCTTCAAGGTGAAAATATTTAGGCAACATATTACCAGAGGGAAAGTTTATTTGAAACTTCAAGGTTAAAAAGAAGAATGTGTCAGGTTTAGGGTGCTCTGCTGAAAGTTACCACTATGCTATCAAGTGTTGTTTGGCCAACTTTTCCTGTAGGGAGACAGATAATAAATATTTTAGGTGTGTGGATCATAAGGTCGCTGTCACAAATACTCAACAGTCCTAGAGCAAAGACATTCATAGTCCCCAAAAAAGCAGTTAGCATGGGTGCCCTGTGACAAATCTGTGTTCAGCAAACACAGTAGGAGAGATGTGGCCCACACAACCCAGCCTGACTAAGAGCACATGCTGTGAAGGAAGGGAAAGGAGATTGGACATCTTTTCCATCATGTCATTTTCAAAGTGATTGGTTTTGCCAAGTCTTTGAACCTCTTTGAAACACAGTTTTCTCAGTTTCTAAGGAGAACAATTGTTTCTTCCCAATGATCATGGTCATAAGAACTGAAGGGTTAGCAGAAGTCCACGACGAAAGTGTAATTTCAGTGGAAGACATTCCGTGCTGTTTTCCTCTGTCTCTCCAACCACATCTCCTCTTTTCTTATCTTTTTCTTGCATTCTGTTGCTTGGAGCATAAAAACTGCTCCTGAGTTATATTTGCCTGAGAATATTTGCGTGTGTTTATATTTTGGTGTATGTGGTAGTATAATAAAAGTACCTCCTTCCCCCACCAGAAGAGCTTTCTCATTTGTTGTATTTGAAGTGATTCTTGAATCATTGTTGGGTAAAAAAAAGGTCTCGGTCATCCAAATATACAGAGAAAACATTTGTTCCTTTGGAAAAGAGATTACAAATGGAGAATGTACCAGGGATTCTTGTCACCCAAGGTGCAGTTCACACATGGGCAGTTGGTCATAATCTCCCTGGTTGATAAGCTGGATAAGACTTCAAAAGCTTGTCTGTGAGAAGTCTTTAGTCAATGTTGTAGTCTTGTAATTATCTCATAAGGTGAAGCCTCTTGTGTAGCTTTGATCTAGGTAATAAGCATGAAAGGAGAGACCTGGGAGTTTCCCCTCAAATCATATGCTTTGAGAAACTGTGTAGGGCGAACATTCTATTTTGACTTTGCAAACAGCTATGGCTGTCTGTAGAGACCTTAGCTGAAATTCTGAGACCCCTAAACACCAAGGAGATAAAAAGAATTTCCCATCCTCCCTTGGGTCCTTAACACCTTATGATATATTGTCACAATGAAACCAGAGGAGTCCCTCATTGGTTGACTCTGAAAGGCTTAGCCACACCTGGATTTCTGGTTCCTTTTCTTTTCTCCACATTTTTGTCCTTTTCAGGTAGGAAACAGGCCTAAAGAGTTTAAGTAACTGGAAATCTCATGGTGAAAAATTACCCTAGAAATCCAAGGATAACACGTAGTAAAGCCTGCTTTAGATATATATAGGGAAAGTTTGTTTTGGAACTATTTCATTGATTCCAAATGATATCCAGAGGAGAAGGAGAAAAGGAGGACCAAGTGCCAGAGGAAGATGAGGTGGTGGAGAAGAAGGTACAGTGGGAGGGAGCTATGGGATGTGGGGACAAAGAATAGCCTTAGGGGCCCTCCTGTAGACGGTGGCCAGCCCAGCAGACTCCTCCCCTGTCTACTTTGCACAGAATCCTTTGAAATTCCCCCCTAAATGATCTTCTTACTTCTGGGTCCTTCATGCTAATTACTTTGTAGTAATATCTTATGGTTACTTACTTAGCATTATGTTTTCCAAAGGTCTTCTCTGGCCACCCTTGATCACATGCCCTGATCTGAAATGATCTCATTTCCTTTGACTATTTTTCCATTAGAACCCAAAGTTCTTGAGACTAAAGACTTATTTAGAACAATGCTTAATACACAGTGGACTGAATTTGTTGAAACATGCAAGGAACAAAAAATGTGGATGATATCAAAATAGAACAAAGACTAGTTGGAAAGAAGAAGGATTTAGTGGAGGGGGAATAAAAGGGGGGGCAAAGATGGGTGGTGGGAGGGTGTCATAGTCAGCCACACACTGCTGGGATGAATCTCCAAACCAGACACAATTTGGGGAGGAAAGTATTTATTGAAATAACAGATCTAGGGGAAGTTCCAAAAATGAAGGAAAAGGTTGGCCTCCTTTCATAAATCCAAGCAGAGAGACAGAGCCAGCACCAGCAGCCAGGGGAGGAAGGAAGAGAGGTTCCCTTCCCCTCAAGCTTCCTTATATTTAGTCCCCTTCTGGAAGGCCCGCCCACTCTGGGGGGAAGGGCTCACTCTGAAGAAGGGACCCCCTAACTTCTTTAAAATCCCCAAAAGATTTTGTCAATCCTTTCTGCAGGCAAACTCAGAGACCCACCCAAGATTACCGTGGATTATTACACAGGTCAAGTTGACAATAAACTTAACCATCACAGAGGGGATTATGATCATGGTATATTATGCATATGTATGGAGGCTGTCAAAAAAAAATTAAGAGATAAGAGGATGACAAACTTAACTTCACATTCCCTAAGGGATAGAATGGAATTCTCCAGCTGAGATTGGTTCCTTGTCCCATTCATGGAAGCTCAACAGTCTGAGTCACATACGCCAGATACTTGCGGAATCCAGAGCTTGAGAGAAGCACACTTGGTGTGGGGAGCGAAGGAAGTGATCGAGGACTAGAAAGACTCAGTCCGAAGTGTCTGAAAGTGTGCTATGTTGGTGAGCTCACAGGACCCTGAGAGTAAGGGTGCTGGTCTGAGAGTTGGCAGAAGAGATGAGGAGTAATCTTTCTGGCTCAGTTCTCATGCCAGAACTTAAGGGCAATAGGCAGATTGGAAGCAGTCAGGATCAAATGATGTTATTTTGTAATTGTTAGTGAACAATGGAAACTTCAGAGTCATGGTAAGTTTTATTGACAGCAGATGCCTTGTACTATTCTTTTACTTCAGTGCTTCTAAATAAGCTGTGTGTGTTTGTGTGTGTGTGTGTGTGTGTGTGTGTGTGTGTAAGGGAGGGAGGGAAGAAGAATGAAGAGAAGGAGGAGGAGGAAGAGGAGGAGGAAGAAGAGAAGAAGAAGGAAAGAAAGAAGGAAAGAAAGAAACAAGAAAGAAGGAAGGAAGGAAGAAAGGAAGGAAGGAAGGAAGGAAGGAAGGAAGGGAAGGATTTTTGGGCTCCTGGAAAGGAGCATTTAATTTCCCTGCTCTATCCCACTATCATCTCCTCCTCATACTCCTCCCCCTCTATCTCTCCCTTCTCCTCTTTTCCCTTCCTCTTTCTCAATTAGAATCAATATAATATTTATAAACCCAATTTTCCCATGGGAGACTGATGTAAGTTTCTTCTCTTCACATCAGGAATTAGGACTTCTTATCTCCAGATTTCTAGGTAATAGCTGAGCAGGAGGCTTCCCGTTACTAGGGTCCTGAAACTAGAAGATGCATCCACGCCTCAGGGCTCAGGGCAGTTTTCCATCTGACATGAGGGGATAGCTGACTCACACAGAATGCACACCAGGGCTTAATAGATTCTGGGGGAGGGGAAGTTATTCTCTCTGGTGGTGTAGTCACTGGTAAATGGTGGGAAGTTGAAGGGCCTCAGCAGGAGGGGGATAAGAGAAGTTCACGGGAGATATATATGATTGAAATACATTCTATACATGGATGAAATTGTCATAGAACAAATAAAATTCACTATGAAAAAACAATGGTACAGAAAAACCTTATGGGGAAGTCTTCATACACTTTAGGCTTGGTTCCACAAAGGGACATTCATATCTGTGGTCAGGTGGGTTTAGAAGCTCAGTGTATCTGCTATCTGCTATCATGAATCTACTGTGCTAAATTGAGAGAGGTGTGTGAAAGAGGTACAGAATGAGAAAGCTTTTGTAAAGGGACACACGTTCAGACTACAGTGATGTCATGGGGAATACAAACTGGGATGAGGTGAACTGAAATATGAGTGGTGGTGCTGGAGAGGCAGAGGGGAAGAAGGCAGGACCATAGAGTGGTATAGCCTGAAGCTACTTGCAGAGCTGTTGGCAGGAAAGGGTTCATTGCGTTTGAGGAGCAGAGACAGAATAGCATGGACCAAAGGAGCCCCATAAACTCGGCGGAGAGAAGGAGGTGGAGGGAAGACATGTCAGGAATTGCTTCTTTTGCTCACAGTCAGATTATTTTTTGTAAGATCCTTTTAATTTTCATATATGTATATAAGCCATCCCCTCAAACTTCCCCTTCCACATTCCACTGAACCCCTTCTTTCTAATTAGTCTCTCTTCTACTTCAATGTCTTTTCCTCTTCCATGCCCTTGTCCATCAGCACTGATGGTTTGTTGATGGGTCCAGTGTTGTGCAGGTCTTAGGCAGATAATGGTAGTCACTGTGAAGTCATAAGTGTAATGGCCACTCATTTCCTGAAGGCAGTATTCCAAAGCATTCCTCCCCATCCTCTGGCTCTTACACTCTGTCTGGCCCTCTTCTATCATGTTCCCTGTGCCTAGAAGGTGTGATAGCAACATCTCACTTAGCACTGAATATTCAATAGTCACTGATTATCAGCACTTGGATGAAGTTTGAGTTGTCCCAATAGTCACTGACATTTGCAAAAGAAGCTTCTCTGATGGTCAGGTTCCCGAGTTAGTTTTAGTTTCAGGGTGATAAGGAGGCATGGATGTCCTTAAGAGGGAAGGCATCATGAGACTTATGTGGTGCCAGGACAAAGAGGGAAAGAGTAGATGTGGAAGAAAAACTTAAGAGGCTTCAGGAGAAGTTCAGAAGTAGCTAATGGTGATTAAAGCATATCTGCCAATCCAACACATCACACTAAATGCCTTTCTATGTGCGTGGTGTGCACATAGTGTGATTTTTGCCTCTCCTGCCACAGCTTCCTAAAACCACACTCATCTCATCAAACTTTTCCACCTGGTTGAAGTGTGGCATCTTAAATATGCCTTGATGTTGGTCCCAAAACTGCTGTTACAGAAGCATGGAATAACACAGAATCCTAAAGGGATCCAAATGAACAGGGTGGATCCCATCAGGGGATCTAAACAGACAAGAAGCCCTACATCTGGTTAAGAACCCTGGTGAAACCTTTATCAGAAAGAATTTAAGCAGTGTGGTGTTATAGGTAGAACTGAATATTTCCAGGTCAGAACTGCCTTGCTTCTGAATTTCTGTTCTTCTACTTAACATTTCAAAACCTTGGACAACCTGTATAATAGGAGGGAAACATGATGACATCAAAGTAAAGAGACTAGTTGGAAAGAAGAAGGGATTCAATGGAGGTAGCTGTGGGAGGGGGGAAAGGAAGGGTGGTGGGAGGGGATAATGATCATGGTATATTGACGGTTTCCATAGAGGTCGTCAATAAACCGTTTAAAAAAAGCCTTAGACAAGGTCCTTCACCTGTAAGTCTTTGCATGTGGACTGATCACATCAGTTTTGACACCGATTCACAAGAATTCTTAATATTAACCATCACAGTGGCCACTGGGTACCGAAAGTGGCTTTGATGCTTTATGCCGTGTGGTTGAAGAATAAAAGGAACTTGTGTTGGACATATCAACGACCCATTCTAGAATAAGGAAATTGAGCCTTACATTAAATAACAAGTTGGAAATTATGCAGCTCACATAAAGAAAGGTGTCCATGCAGTCGAAAGCACTGAGTCCATCTAACCACACGGGATTATGGGATGGTTTAGGAAAGTACTTGGCAGGATATCAATCACCAAAGAGGTACTTGATAAGTTACATGTTTTATCTCTTTGTAGACTTCAAATCTTTATAACCACAGAATTAGTTTGAAGGAAAGGAAAATTGAAGGAGGTCTTTGTATGTGATTTTTTTCTCCAAATGATTTCACTATTCCTGAAGGCATTCCTGTGTTTGTGTTAATTATGGACTCTTAGCCAGGATGTTTCTGACTGTTAATTTCTTTAATGCAGCTGACGGGGATGGACTTCATGGAGGTCCATTGGACTTTGCTTTTGTCTACATGTCCTAAACCTAGATTAATCTGGGTATACTGACTCCATCGTATCACACCCAGTACTTCCCATGATAATCGAGATCTTCTTTACGGATGCACACATGCCCGGCCAGATGGAACACACCAGTTTGCAAGAAACCCTGCCTCTTTTATGATACCTTGAGAAACATCTGGGCTGATACGTGTGTGTCAGTGTCATAAATCAGTTTCATCCTCAGAGATTGGTCTAGTTATGCAATTTATCTTCACATATACTTGTTTCCTGATACCACCAAAAGCGTTCAGTGGTGTGCACACATGTCAGTCTATTTAATTGCTTTTTAGATATTAAAGTCATTATGTGGATATATGAAGAGCTGAGTATGCTTCGGTTTCTCCACTACTTGGTAAGCAAGAGTGCTTTGGGGGCAATCTTTGTGGATATATTATTCACAGATTACAACAGCCCTCTTTTTAGCTTGGGTGAAAAGTCAAGAACCTAGGATGATTGGAATCTCCTTTTTCTTGTTCCTCTCAGGTATGTCTCAGTGTTTAACCCCTGTGGCTCCTTAGTACACTTTAGAGATCAGGGAAGACCAGCAAGTCAGTCTCAGGGATCTGTAATATCTTTGGGAAGTGCAAGTGCTATTAAGAAACAGGATGTCCTTGAGGAACTTCTATTCGTGATGTTAGTTTGTGCCTTCCTGTGGGATATGTCAGTGTGGGGACTACAGAGTTGTACTTGGATGAGCAACTATATAGACCCAAATCTCTCACCCTTGAACTATCTACTACTGGATGCTGCCACCTCTACTGAGAATGATATTGTTCTTAAAAATCTAATTTTGGTATGAAAAGTAGCATGCACATAAAAAAATGTAAAAAGTGATACACTAAACTCCATATGCTCACCACTGGGATTTAACACTTACACCAATAGGAATAAACCACCACTAAGGACATTCACTGATTTTGTGACACTCTACATAAAGATGTAACTAAAAAGGAAATATTATATAAAGCCCTGAAATCATTATTCTTACTAACAATACTAATGGAGTTCACCTTACCATCAAACACCAGCTTTCAGGAAAATTTCTCCAATATTTCAAAGATAGCCTGTATAACATTTTTTAACTTTTTAAAATTAAATATCTTTATTATCTATAATTAGATACATTGATTGTATGAGCAAATCTTATGATGGTACCCCCATTTCCCTCCTCCCTGTCTCCAATCCACTAGGGCTCCTCCTTGGTGGGCATACTGGATCAGTCCATGGGGTAGGGGGTAATGAATTGCTTAGATGTAGCCAATTCCCCACCCCCATTTGTGAGTAGTTGCTGAGGGGGGCAATGTCTCTGGATATTCTCCCCTACCATGTCTCTTACATTCTTTCTGCCCCCTCTTCTGCTCAGTTCCCTGAGTCATGTATAACTTATTTTTAAAATATTGCATCATAGTCATTTTCAAGTATTGAGATTGTAAGATAGGAAAGAACAGGTCACATATGATAGGGTATAAATCATTAGAGGGTTTTTTTTTTTCCTTTTTAAGGAGTTCTTATCCTTCCTTAATCCTTTTGGTAGATTATTAATCACTTTAAATTTGTGAAGTTTTTAAGAAGGGCTATACACGTAATTTGATACCTCAAGCTTGTGTTTTGCACAGGATCCTTGAAAAAGACCATGGTGCAGATTTATTTGCCAAAGTTAACCTAGGTACTTCTGGCTAAGGTGAGTTTCCCACAATCTTCCTCTACTTCCTTCAGCTTTGTAAATCTTGCATGAGAATACCCTGATATTAGCTGAGTAGGGTTTTATTTAAAAACCCTAGAGTTAAAATTTGCATTACAATTAACTTCAAAATGCCATTTGGAGAAAGCTTTTAAGTACATGTTGTTGAGGTCTAATATAGACCCTAGTGATGCAGGGATGAGATGCTTTTCTGTGAGAGAGAAAGAAAGAGCTTAGACCACCATCACCGCATTCCCTGAGTGCTATCATACACTCCAAAGAAGTCAGAGCAGATGCTATTCTCCACTTCCTCAGTGAACATAGGCTTCTCACACCTGCCTCAGAAGGCTACTCTGGGCTCATTGAGACCCAGTTTCTTTTCTTCCACTACAGCCTTCTCTTCAGACATTCATTTGAAAATCCCAGTGCAGAGTTGCCCCTCCTCCCCCTGATCAATTGCAGAATAATACCTTGAGAGATGGTGTATGGCATTCCACAAAGGAACCCAAGAATAGTCTTGAGTTGGCTGAAACCTTTGAAAAATGGCTGAGGAAATAAGGTGAAGACTAGCAGATGGTTAGTGTCTGGAGAAAACTCTTTGGCACTAAGGGCACCAGAAGGACTGGTTCCAGAATCTCAAGCTGGAGTCAGATAAAGAGTTCAGGGTTCTTAGTTATGGGTTTGCCCCATGCCAGCCTAGATGGGAACACCCTGCTATCCAAACCCACACTAACTCAGTTTCCCAATTCTAGGAATGCTTTGCCCCCTAAGTACTGCCTCACATATAACTAGACAGATAACATGTTTTTCATTATCTCTTAATTTATAAACTAGTGCACCACTGGCAGAAAGGGACCCTAAATAGGTTTTAAATTGCTGGAGAGGTTAGGTCAGCAATTTCTATGGTTCTCACAGATATCTGTAGGCAGTTCTTACACAACACCCCCAGTGAATACAATTGAATTGAACACAATTTTATTTCTTTCCTCTAGCTTTCTGGAATCGTCACTTCTAGTCAGTCCATATCTTGATTACCTGTGTGCCTGGAATAGACTCAACTGGAATGTATAAGAAAAATGGATCATTATTCTAACTGAAATGGAAGACCATTGGGCAGGACATCAATTAATGACCTAAACGTAGAGTTCTCTCTTGGGTAATGACAAAATCCAAAGACTTCTTAGAAGGCCACTAAGAAACAGAAATCCATTGATCAACCGGTGAGCCTGGCACAATTAAATTTAAAATAAAAATCCTTCCAGCCTGAGCCGGCTAGCCTCTGCCCTCAATTTCTCATTAGCCTTTATAAGCATTGATGCTTCTAAGGCTTCAATACATTCCCAACAGATATTTTCCCTTCTCAGCCAGGCACTTTATTTTATATTTTTTCCCAAGTGAAACTCTGGGCTGCATTTGATTGGCTAAAGGGAACCTGGGCAGTGATCTGATTTGGAAGGGGAAATCGAGGAGGCTGTCAGAGGGTTGGTATAGAAAGAAGCATAGCATATCAGTTAATTTGGTCATCGTTGGTATAAAATACCAGACAGACATAACCTAGGGAATGAAGGATTTATCTTGACTCATAGTTTCCTAACAAGGAAGTCATAGCAGTAGGAGAGAGAGCCTGGGATGTTTCTCATCTCTGGATCAGGAAGCAGAGATCTTGGGCCCACAACAGGACTCACTTAAAACCCTCAAATCCATGTCCAAACCCATTGACACTGTCAGACCCCCATATCCAAAAGGTTCTATCACTTCCCAAAAGAGCACCACCAGCTGGGGACCAAGTATTCAAACACATGAACCTTTCAGGGACATTTTCACCAAAACCACACACATGGTTAGCCAGAAAGCAGTACCATGTGAAATTGGAGGTGCAACTCACCAAGAAATCAGTGGCTTCTATAACTTACACAATGGAGTTGACGCTCCAGGCCATAAGTGTTTTGGACCTTGTAGAGCAGAGAGTTCACTGGGATAGAGTGTCCCTTTTGTTTGTTGTATTATTTATTTGCATGCATATATATGCTAAGCAAGGCCAATCTATATGTTAGGGACTATTAAGTGTTCACAGTATAATGAAGAAACGTTTTTATTTTTTTAAACTTTTTTTGACTTATATATTTTTTTATTGTCCATAATGTGTTACAACATTCAGTGGGCAAACCATGAGTTGTTATCCCCAATTCCCCGCTGCCCTCCTCTCCCCACTCTGCTGGATAACCTCCTCCATGGGTCGTCTGGATCAGTCCTTGTGACAGGGGACCATGGATAGCCTAGTATTCAGCCAGGTTCTCCTGGCCATGCCTCTGGATAATCTCCCCCACCATGGCTCTTACAATCTTTCCGCCCCCTCTTCCGCACAGTTCCCTGAGTCGTGGTGGATGAACATTAAGGCTGCTCCAAGGCTGTGAGCTTAGGGGTCTTAGCGTCGAAAATCGTTGGTTTCTGTCTCACTGGCTTATCCTGTGTAGATTGAATGTCTGTGGCTGTGGGTCCCTCGTTCCTCCCTTCCTTCTCTGCGGGATTCCATATGGATCCTCCACGGTATGACTGTGGTGGCTCCTTTATCGCCAGGATCTCAGCTATCTGCCTACAGTGGGTTGGTAGGATTAGATGGGCCCCAGCTCTCTCACTGCATCCTGAAAAATACAAACACAAGCTCCATCGGAGAGTGAGATCAGTGTAGGTTAACAAATATACACAATTCTGGATTACCTAGATTCTATTATTTTTCTCTCTGTGAGTTTCTGGGATGCTACTTAATTCTTACAACAGGGTTGGACATATAACTTAGTGGACAGAGTGTTTGCCTAACTTGAATGAAGTCCTGTGTGCCTTCCCCAGCACCATATAAACTGTACATGGTGGTATATGCCTATAATCCCTGCACTTGAGAGGTAGAGGTGGGAAGATCAGAAGTTAAAAGACATCTTTGGATATATGGCTGGATCAAGGCCAGCATGGGCTACATGAGATCTTACCTCAAATAAACAAAGAATTTTGGAAAAGGGTCTAGGAATATATGTGATGGTTCATATTGTTTGTCAACTTGACAGTATCTAGAATCACCTAAAAAATAAATCTTTGGCTAAGCCTGTGAGAAATTATCTTTATTAGGTTAATTGAGGCGGAAAGACGCACCTTAACTCTGGTCCTAGAATGAGGCTGAGGTTCTGGAATGGATAAGAAAAGAGAAAGCTAGCTGAGTGGTAGCATTCATCATTCTCTGCTTCCGGAGTGTGTAGGCAATGTGACCAGCCAATCTTCTGCTCCTGCTACCACACCTTCCTTGTCATTATTGCCTGTAACCCTAGAATGATAAACCAAAATAAGTCCTTCTTCCTTAAGGTGCTCTGGTGAGTCAGTTTGTCCTAGTAATGAGAAAGCAACTAACATGTCCCCTTACCCTATGCTGGATCTAATCTAGGGACACCTTCTCTCCTAACGTGTGTATGTTATGAGATTTTCACTTTAAGAAGCTGTAATTCCAGCCCATTGTGGTGCCTCACGCCTTTAATCCCAGCACTTGGGAGGCAGAGGTAGCAGGTTTGCTGTGAGTTCAAGGTCAGGCTGGGACTACAGTGAGTTCCAAGTCAGCCTGAGCTAGAGTGAGACCCTAACTCCCCCCCCCCAAAAAAAAAGTAAGAAAGAAGGAAAAGAAGAGAAAATAAACTGGAATTCCATACCCAGGGGCAAGGGCATCTATTTTGGGTGCTATCATACAAACTTTCACAGGACAGAATTATTTTTCCAAGGAAACCTCCCTTTCCCCCTTCCCTGTCTTAACACAGAACTTTGTGGTAAGAATAAATCTATGTTCTTTAGTCTTTGACTGAAGAAGCCATTTGGGTCCTGAGGCACTAGAAGTTGCTTTCTTCCCTCTTTCTTATAAGAACTCTAATCCACTGCAGACAGAAACAATAATCACAGCATTTCCTGGGTGCTTTGGAATGCACAGTGACAAATGGCGTCTTGGGTTGTACAATCGTCCTCGTGGCTTGTAATACATAGTTTAATGAATTGATCACAGTAGCATGTGAAGAGCAAGCAGCATTTATTTTGTATGTTATATTGCACATAATTCTCAGAGTTGACATTTATAACCACAGAAGCTGTTATTTTACATATCATCTTCAAACCATATCAACCTTAAACACATTTAAATTTAATAAGCAAGTAGATTAGATTTGCTTTTAAGCTAGGCATATCATTACAGTTCGTGTTTCCACCAGGAGAGCGTGCCCATGATTAATGCTGTCTTTAGTTGTCTTAAAGAAACAAAAATTATACAGAAGAGGGTTAAAGATGAAGTTGAAATAATTAAGCATAAAGCCCAAAGAATGTTCTTTAGCGGACAGCTCTTTAAGCCTCAAAGCTTCAAGGCAAGAGAGTCCAATTGGTTTTATTAACCATCACTGAGCAACTTTGAGCTGAATACAAGCCTTGGAAATGAAATGCAAATTCCATAATAGGAACATCATTGTGATAATAATTTATTAAATTTCCCGAGCCATCTCCCTCTGAGGAGGGCAGTGCAGACGACCCTGGTGATTAATTTTCAACAACGTTTAACATTTTATTAGAGAGAAACAGTTTTTAATCTCCTGATGGCCTTGCAGTACTATTCCATGAGTTGATTTCAAAACCAGGGGAAGGAGGGAAGAAACAGGAGGATAGAGGCTTGATTCCCTGGTTCTGATTACAGGTAGCTCAGGCTCTCCCGTGTTTGAGTGACACTGGCTTGGATCCATGGTAGCTCAATTCAAGGAGAAAATGTACTTATTAATCTGATGTTAGGGGAGGCAGAATCAGTCGGGAAGGTTTAAACAAGAGGGTATACTGACCGGGCAGTTGGCTGAATCCCTAGATACGGGTTGCAGCCTCAAGACAATGGATGGTCCCATAGTTTGGAGTTAAAATACAAGGAGGGTGAACCAGGACCTGATGGATGGCTTAAGGTTGAAGTGCTTGATTATCAGCCCTGGGAAGATGGATAACAATAATAACAAAACACCAGGTGGAGTCTTGTATGGGATACTGACCCAATAAGAGGGGTAATTGGGGGGTTGGACAATGAAATCCCAGTGTGATCTGTAGTCTGGGAAATGGGGCTATCTACCAGTGTTACCATCCCAGGCCCCATCAGTGTAAGATGCTAGCTTCAGGTGAGGCTGCTAGGAGCTCCTTATATTATTTTTTCCGAAATCTTTGTGAAAGTCTTAGAGAATTTCAAAATAAAACCTTTTTGTTGTTTTTAAGAAAAGCATGGTCTGTGTAGATGGCGTAGCAGGTAACGTGCCTGCTGCTCTGTTCACACTTGAGGACTTGAGTTTGGATCTCCAGCACCCACGTAAAATGCAGGCTGTGGGAACTCATGCTTATAATCCCAGTGCTGGGGAGGCCGAGACAGGAGGATCCCTGGAGGTTGCTGGCTAGTGAATTGAGCTAAATTAGTGAGTCCAGGGTTCAGAAATAACATGGACAGAGATTGAGGAAGACTCTCAGTGTTGGCCTCTGGCCTCTATATGCACATGCATGTGTACCACACACACACACACACACACACACACACACACACACACACACACACACACACACACACACAAGAAAAAAGCAATGGAAGAAAATCATGGAGAATAGAAAGCAAATTTATAGGATAGCGAGAGTGCAGCTGTCACAACAGCAGCATCTTTTCTGGGCTTTGTTGCTCTGTGAAGCGCCCCACAGGTCTGGAAATTAGCCTGCATTGAGTATGGCTCCCCTCTGATTCTTGGACTGGGTGAGCATGTTAAGCTGCACAACAAAGTTGGCAAGTTCCCAAGCCTTCTAAACAGTGGTTCTCCTCTGGAATGGAGACGAAGAGCAAGAAGAAATGAGGCTTTGAGATTCTAGTGCTTTTCATTATAGCTGAATCAAGGAAAGGTTGAGCTTGCTGTTCATTAAATTAACTTTATTTAGGGTCATTTTTTTACACATGGACATACTTGAATTTTGATCACAATACCATTACCTTCTCATGTACCCCTCTCCAAAACCCTTCCACCAAACCCCTTCTTCTTCCCAACTAGTCTGTCTTCTACTTCAATGCCTTTCTCCCCACCCCTTGAGCATCCAGGATGGAATGTTGTTGGGCCCAGATCTCATGCAGGCAACTGCAGTTCCTGAGATGTCCTGAATGAAAAGGCTTCTTCATGCCAAGCAGTCAGCGTTCCAAAGCACCACTTTCCATCCTCAGGCTCTTGTATTCTTTCTGCCCCTTCTTCTGCAGTATTCCCTGCCTGCTGCTCATTTTAATCCCCTGCTCTTGGAATTTGCAGACAGTCTTTATTTTTTCTTGAGTGATATTTTCTGGACCGTTTAGTTAAAACAGAGTCCAGGGGAATAAGCCTAAAAATCACAAAGGTGCAAAAGTATGGCAGTTCCTCAAAAAGTTAACCATAGATTATAACATGATGCAAAAGTTCTACTCCTTGGTTTAGACCAAAGAGATTTATACTTAAAAAAAACTCACATACTAATGTGCAGACACATAGCAGTCCCAATGGCTAGCAGGTAGGAATAGCTCAAATATCTATCAACAGAGCAAGAAGCACGCTCAGTGTGGTCTAAGCTACACAATAGTGAATTACTCAGCCATAAAGAGGAATGGGATCCAGATATACGTCACAACATGGATGAACCCTTAAAACAGTTTTGTGTGGTGAAAGAATCCAGGCACAAAGGCTTACACAGTGTATGATTTTATGTATGTATGTATGTATGTGCAATGTAGTTCTAGTGAATTCATGGAGACAGAAGGTGGAAGGTGACTCCTTTGGGAGGGAGACTGCTTACTGGCTATGGAGTTATCTTTGAGGTGACACAAATGGTCTATAATTGGCAGAGGTGATGATCTTACAAGATGGTAAGTGTACCAATTGCCACACCATGGCATGTTTCAAACGGTTAATCAATCTTGGGTTCAATGAATGTCACTTCCATAAAAGGACAAAAGCCAAACCAAATATCACAAGCAGAGTGTATCTCAGTGTGGGTTCCAAGAATACAAGCTCTCTGCCTTGCATGCATTTGGCTCATCTGAACAAGGTTTACAGTAAGTCCCCCAGAATGTGATGCTCAAAGAAACATGTCCACAGAGAGAATGGGAAAAAAGGCTTCTGCAAACACAGATCTTGTTTTGGTCCAAAGGGCTGGTGAAGGATGACTGTCCACTCCACAAGACCAGCTTCCTTCCTGCTTCCCCTAGAGAATAAATGAGTGCAACCAGGGAGAGTGACTGCTCAGAATGTTAGAAACCCATGATGAGAAAATTGGAAATGGATGGAGTTTACGGTAATGCATTTTTAACTCCACTTCGGAACAGAGGGGGACATTTTAAGGAGCTAAGAGCTTAAACCAGACAAAATTTCCTTCAGCATGGTAATAAATACACCAAAGTGCCCTTTTATGTTTAATAATTCAGGATCTACTGAGTGTTTAAAGGGTTCCCTGTTTTATCATTTAAAAAATCGAATGGTAATCGGTTAAAAAGTAATAGCTGAGAAACGTCTCCAGGATGGACCATGCATCGTGCTCTTTAAAACATCTTTGAAAATGGATGCCTGAGTGTTCCAGGTAGTGGGTGCCAGAGGCTTTGGGTGGTTTAACACAGCCAAGTGCCCATCATGCCATTGTGTGCATGTTTGGGGGTTCCAGACATGCAGTGTGAGCTGATCGCTGAAGCAGGATTGGGATGAAATTAGACAGAATGAACATGGTGAGGATAACTCTTGCCCTTGTCCATTCTTGAAGAAGCTCAGTGCATAGACAACTGCAGTTATAGAACCAGATGCCTGGAAAGTTCTGGAGAGAAAACTGAAGACAGATAGTAGCTCTGTTTTTATTTTCTGGGATACAAACACACAGTATTCAGGGAAAGGTTTTTGTTTTTGTTTTTGTTTTGTGTGTGTGTGTGTGTGTGTGTGTGTGTGTGTGTGTGTGTGCCTGTGATTGGCTCTTTGGGTTGAACATAATAGGAAATGCTAGGCAGTGGGAATTTGTAGAAAGGAAGTGTGACTCTTCTCTATGAGCTCCAGAATAATCTTACAATTCTGGGACATAGAAATGTTGGGAATAGAACAGTAAGGCATGTGAACTTCTGAAGACAGTTGGCCTATCTTACTGAAAACCCCGAACAAAGCAGAAAGGATCTGTGTGCATTTTATTGTATTATTTTTGCATGCATGCATGCATGCATGTGTGTGTGTGTTTGCATTTGGGAGAACATGTGTGTACCCATGTGTTTTGAGGTCAGAGATTGACATCAGATGTCTTCCTCAGTCACGCTCCATCTTATTTTTCAGACAGGGGCTTCACCAAACCTAGAGCTCACCAATTTAGCTAGACTCATCAGGCAGAAAGGCCCAGGGATCCTCCTGTCTTTGCCACCACACCTCCACCCTCCAATGCTGGGATTATAGGCAGGCCATGTCCAACATTTTTTTGGTCTGGAGTATTAGAGATCTAGCTCAGGTGCTCAGGCTTGCACTCTGAGTATTTTACCCACTGAGCCATCACCCCACCACACATTTTAAATCAAGGACAATTTCACTACGTAGTCCAGGCTGGCCTCAAACTCCCTCACTCCTGCCTCAGCCCCCCAGTGCTAGGAGGAAAGATGTGTGTCACTATGTCCGGCTTCTTTGTGTATCCTTAAACATCATCTTGAAAAATAACCATCCTGGGCAGCTCATGCTTATCGCGCTTCTATATATGGTATGTTGATCACTGTTCAGTGGGCATCAAGGAAGCTGGAATACAGCACCTCTTTGTGTGGCTGAGAAGACAATGCAGCAGATATGGAGGATGCTGGGCTGCACTGCAGACAGCCTCATTGCCAGCACAGAGCTTATATTCTCTAGTCAATGAAAACATTCAGGAAGGACTTGTGGTAGAAGCTACAGCTTCCTACCCAATAGCCAGCCATTGCATTGTCATAGACACCTTGGCAATAAGACCCTTGGCCGTAGCCACTATGCACAGATTAAGAGCAATGACATTAGGTGCCCTGTTTTCCTAGCAAAGAGGGATGTCCAAAATGACAGTAATGGGAATTATTAGATCCCCGCCACCCCCCTAGGAAAACCCTTTACTGAGGGCTGATTCATTGTAATACATATCCATGAAATACCTCCCTTTTCTCTCTTGATATATGAAATTATGAGAATTTGAGGTAACTTTGGTCAAAGACTTAGGGATGGTAAAAGAGAAAAGTGAAAGAGACAGCAAGGGCCAGGATAGACTATCAGACTCCAGACTTCTTCTCTGGGAAAGAAAAGTAAATGTGTGTTGTGTTTAAGCCATAGTTATTTTGAAAATTTGTAAGAAGCAAAACCCAATTTTAGCCAGAAAATACAGGTTGAGTATCCATTATCTGAAATGCTTGAGACCAGAAGTATTTTGTTTTTCTGATTTTTTTCTAGATCTTGAAATATTTGCATATATATGAGAAATCTTGTGGATGGGACCTGAGTCTAAACATAAAGTTCATTTATGTTTCATATGCCCCTTATACATACTGCCTGAAGGCAATTTTATACAATATTTTTTATTCTTTTTGCAGCATGCATTTTGACTGTAAACCTGTTGCTTGAGATCACATATGGAATTTTCCACTTCTGGCATCCTGTTCACACTTGTTTTTGGAGCCTTTTGGGTTTTCTGATCAGGGATGCTCAACCTTTACAAACATGAAATGATTTCCAAAGGTGAAAACTTCAGGGCAGGCAATGTAATGGGAAGATGAGAGCAGAGGTGAGAGGAAGGTGTGAAGGGAAAGAACTCCCTGAAGTTTGAAGGGCAGTGGGTGTTGTAGTCAGACACACAGAGCTAGGATGAATCTCCAAACCAGGCACGATTTTTGGGGAGGAAAGTATTTATTGAACAGATCCAGGGGAAGGTAAGGAAAAAGGCTGGCCCTGCTTTCACAGAAGCAAGCAGAGAGAGAAACAGCACCTCCAGAAGCAAGCAAGCAAGCACACTGCAATAATGTAATTCACAAAAATGCAGAACTGCCAGACCGGGGTTCTGGCTTTTCTTTTGCATATCTACCCCTAGCATTTTACATCCAATTTAGAAAGGGCCAGTCCCCAGGAGGCTAGGTCAAAGTGACACTTCCTCCTGCCAGAAGCTTGGAGACAATTAACAATTTAATAAACACAATTATAATAAATTCTATTGGGGGATATTATTCAAACTACCACAGTGAGTTAGGCCAATTATTGTCTGAGAGGAACATCCCAAAAAAGAAGAAAGAAGGCCAAGTGTCATTGTCAACAACATGAATATCCCAGCTGAGAAACCAGAGGAAGAAAATGGTGGGAGAACACTCGGTCATGCCACCAGATGAGGTCAGAGAGAAGTGACCCGAATCACTCTCCTGGCAAGTGACAGAAAAAAGGGCTCTATTTTCATTGAGGCAGGAGAGTCTGGAGCTTTGCTTTGATGTGGGCATGAGGAAGCTATGGGCTGCCTAATTCATCCAAGCTGGTGCATACATAGAGTGGGTGTGGTGAGCTATCAGGAAAACAGTAGGGAATGACTGTGAACTTCCAGGTTAATGGTATTGGTGGAGGCTGTGGTGGTGGTAAGTGTGTGCAAGGATTTGTTGTAGAAGTACTTCTAACAGAGTTCATGGAAGTTCAGAAGTCAGCCAAACCCTAAGCAGCTTATTGGTTGTATTTATTAATTTCGTGTCAAGGTCAGAGGACAGCTTTGGTTGCCGCTCATCACTGCTGCCACTGTTTGAGGCAGGGTCTCTCTTGTTCTCCACAACATTCTCCAGGCTAGGTGGCCCATGGCAGACTCCCATCTCATTTTGCTATAGACATGCTGGGGTTACAGATACGAGCACTGCAGTGTCTTTGTTTTTGTTTGCTTGTGTGTGGGGGGAAGGGAGTCTGGGTATCTGAACTTGGGTACGTATTCTTGTGCAGTAAGTACATTATCTACTGTGCCATCTCTCCTCTAAGCAGTTAGCTAGGATGAGTGTGCAATTATCATCAGCCTTGCCTTTGAAGGCCTCTCTCATGGTCTGCTTTGAAGGCCTCTCTCATGGTCTCCTCACTAGGGCCACTTCACCACATGCAAGAGCGCCTAAGAGTACATGAGCGGCACTAAGTGAACAACACAGTTTACTCATAGCTAAAAGACTCAAGTAGACCTTTCTCCAAAGACAGCGAGCAAATGGCCAGTAAACATATCCAGAGATGGCCCACTTAGCTCATCATTAGGGAAAGATGCAAGTCAAAATGCTCATGAGTAGCCCTCACACCCTGATGTAATTTAAATAGATAACATGGGGCTGAGGATGTAGCTCTGTTGGTTGGTGGAGTGCTTGCCTAGCATGGATGAAGCCCAGGGTTCTACCCTCAACACCACATAAACCTGAGCATGGTGGTGCATGCCTGACATCCCAGTACTCAGGAGGTGGAAGGAGGAAGAATGCTCAAGGCCATCTTGGGCTGCAGGTGACTGTGTCTCAAACAACAACAATAGCAACAACAACAACAAAGGAGAAAGTATGTGTTAGCAAATCCGTGGGGAGATTGGAGTCCTGGGAAACTGTTGATAGAAACGTAAAATGCTACCTTTGCTACAGGAAGCAGAATGGTCAGCCCTTCAGTAATGAAAACAGAAATACTGCTTCGTCCAACAATTCTCTTCCTGGGTGAACAGCTAAAGGAATTGAAAGTAG
>PVHP010022052.1:0-28812 GCA_004024765.1 Zapus hudsonius
GCTCAATGGTGAGGAACCCATTAACTGGAACTGGGACCCAAGGCAAATTCTTGTGGAGATTAAAAAATCCTGGACTCCATGGGGAAGCTCCCACTAACTATGGGCCTACAGAGAAGCTATACTCAATAGAATATCACCAAATTAATAATCTTTGTCTCATTTAACCTATACTGATTTTACTCTCCGTTGGATTTTCTGTTTATATTTTTCATTAGGTAGCAAGAATCATGAATAACCCTATTCCAACAACAAGACCTGAGATGATGGTTGATATCCATGCAGGAGACGAACCGCTCTTAACTCATCATCTGGGGCCCAAAGGAAACCTTTGTGGAAGTGGAGATGATCAGAAGAACCACCTCCAATCAACTCAGATAAGCTATGAAAGGGTCATGGAGACAGATAAGGAAGAAACCCAAAATACTCAAAAAAAAAAAAATTCAGAGACTCTTAAACTCTCAACAGTAAAGCAGACTTAAAATTCACCCACCATGACTCAGGGAACTTAGAGGAAGAGGGCACAAAGATTGTAAGAGCTATAGTGAGGGAGAATATACTGAGTCATTGCCCCCCTCAACAACAGCACACACACAAAAAAACAAACTAGCTACTGCTTATACAATTCATAACTCCAATCCCATGGACCATTCCAGCAATCCCACTGAGCAGGGCCCCAGCAGTTTGGGGACAGGGAGAAAGGAAATGGGGGTACCATTGTAAGTCTTATCCACAGAGTGTTTCTAATTATTAACAATGAATACGTTAACAAAACCACCCTGATGTCTTAGGGGACATCCATTCACATTCAAACCAGCACACTATTCTTGCATTAATCTAAGATCATTTAATCAAAATATTTAAGTATAGAGCATTTAATGTGAATTTATATCTCAAGACAATTTGCTTCTCTTATCTGAGAATATGAAAAGACTATAGGAGGTTTGTTAGAGGTAATACAACTAATTCTTTCATTATTAGTTTGTGGTATCTGAATGTGAGATGCCAATAAACAAAGTAATTTAAAGTAGTATTTAAAAATTGAAGCTAATGCAGTTGTAAAATTGAGGATGGAATTTCAAATAATGCAAATCTTTTTATATAGATTTATTCTTCAGGTTCTGTGAATGTTTTTAAAAATTTCCAACATTGTGCATTTTTTGTTTAAACAATATCATCTATCTTACCCATGAATGTAAGTGCAACCGAAGCAAATGTAGGCCCAATGACAAAGCACATTTTGAATTGGATTTGTCCCATGAGGTAGCTTATAACTTGTAATTATGTGTAGTTTTAGTTTTAGCTCTTTGTGTGTGTGTGTGTGTGTGTGTGTGTGTGTGTGTGTGTGTGTGTGTGTGTGTTGCTGGGGATTGAATACAGTGACTGCAGGATTGCTGGTCAAACATTCCACAAATGAGTCACATTATTAAATATCACTTTGTATCCCTTAATTGAAAATATATTCTGTATCTAGTTATGATTCCAATATTTTAATTAAATATCAACATTATTTCAAATCTAACATAACATCCATACATTTTACTTATAAAATTTAACCTCTTATTAGAATAGGAAAGCTTTAAACTTTATATTAAAGAAAATGTTGGAGTGGGTATATATGGCATTCTTATCATATAGTATTTCATCTTTCTTCTTGAGGATAATGGTTGACTTGGACATTAAAGAATGAACTATAAACTCAAGTGATGGGTCATCTATTTCACTTCAACTGACTCCAGATAAAAAAAATTAGAAGAATCTCAAAAATCATCCAGTCCATGGAGATTTACCATCCTTTAACAAGGTCTTTCTTCAAGTACTGTCTTAACTTGGAAAAATTTAAGGTAATGAGTAGATTTTTATACAACTGACCAAGTTAGATAAATCTAAACTTATCATCAGCCCAAGTGACCTACTAGCCAATTTTTGCTTCCTGTTCCCTCAAACTTACACTCCCCTGGCACAGAAGTCTTGGCTCCAAAAGGGGGAATACTTTTGCCAGGAGGCACAGATAGCATTCCATTGAACTGGAAGCTAAGACTCCCCCTGGCCACTTTGGGCTCCTGATGCCCTCTGGTCAACAGGACAAGAAAGGATTGTTACAGTGCTAGCAGTGGTGATTGATGCAGACTACTAGTGAGAAATTGGACTGCTCCTTCATAAAGGAGGCAAGGAAGAGCATGTCTAGAGGCTTGCGATGGCTAAATTTTATTGTAAATGTGACCTGTTTAGTAATCCACAGTAATCTTGGGTGGGTCTCTGAGATTGCTAACAGGAAGGATTGACAAAAGGAGGAGGTCCTTCCTCCAGAATGGAGGGTCTCCCCGAAGGTAACCATATAAAAAAAGCTTCTTCCTTCCTTCTCCCAGCTGCTGCTGCTTGTTGTGACTTGCACATCCATCCATCCTACCTTTTCTCGACTTTGGAACCCAGTTTCCTTGGCCTTACTTCATGGACTGAAGACCAGAAGCTCCCCAGGGAGCCCTCAGACCCTCAGTGCTGGATTGGGACTGCTGAGGCATCCAGCTACGTGGACAGAACAGCTACCAGTTCCTTCCCCCATGGGCCTGCAGACTGCTATTGTTGGACTGTCTACCCCCAAAAGCCCCCTTTTTATTGCAATCCATTCTATGGGTTCTGCTCCTCTAGAGAAGCCTGACTAATACAGCGACCCTGTGGCAATCCCTTCTTTCCAGGATGAAGTATGCCATAATAAACATCTCCCTCCCTTTTAAATCGCATCTCCTCAATATTCAGACTATGGGAATAGATGTTAAGTTCATTGTACAGAAAGATGCAACAGACATCACCATATTCACTGTAATCAAAACACACCCAAAGCATTTTGAGATCTCACCCTTGTTTCATTTATCTATGATTATGATTTTCGTTTGCTTTGCTTGAAAACCATTATCTGTTATGCTGTCAATTATCCTAATCTAAATATCAGTTGCTGTGCTCATTTTTCATTCCATAACTTAGAAGATTGATTTAAGAGTTCTTTATACACATAACTTTATTTTAATTTGATGTTTTATGAAAGATGAGATTATCTGGAAAGACTAAGTAAAGTTTAGAGACCTATCATTTCTAAAACAAAATAAATTATATTATCAAATGACCTAATGTTTTACATAAATTAAATGTAAAAACAAAAATAAAAAATAAAGTATTAAACATTTGTGAACATCCTCATATCTTTGTAATATCATACCAGGGATTTTTTTTCATGAATCATGAAAAAAATTAAGCTCCTCTTGAGGCAATGCTTGCCTGGAAATCACTTTAAATACCCAAGGATGACATTTCACTTCTCATCCTCCTGTCTCTGCTTCCCTAGTGATGGAATTACAGACGTGATGAATGCATGAGGCGGTTTATGTTGATAGTATGCCTTCCTACCCAGTGGCTATTATATTCTTTATGTCTACGGGGCCTGGAATTGCAGGCATGCACCACAGTGAATAACTGCCTTCATATCCTCTTCTCATGAAATAATTAATGTTTACATAGTTGTTTTTCTATTACACCTGATTAGAGGCATTCATTTGTTTCTCACTAGTGAAGATCTGGAAGAGGCTTATTTAAAGTTGTAAAATATGATCTTTTATTTGAAGCAGTATAGGGTAACAAATGCTTTAATAGTTTTCATTATTTTCTACTGAGATCATTTGTGAATTTATAGTGTGCATCGGGTATTTTTATGAATATGGATACGCATTATCAATTAATAACTTTTTGATTTATTATTTGGAAACATGTCTATCTCATTTCCACTGTGTGGTGCTAAATATTATTTTACACTCAACTCAATACCAGCATTAAATGCCTTTCTGAGCACCATTATCAATGATCACATCAATTTTCTAATTTTTCTTCTAGACAATAAACGGGATGATGCCTTCAGTATGAAAAAAATAAGAGAGCTTTCAAGATGATTTAATTTAATGCAAGTTATTTTTGTGATGCCTTCTCAATCATGATATTATTTTAGCAGAAAACATGATGACACATTTTAACAGACAAAATAGCAATTTTCTTATGTGGACTCATCAACAATATAGTCAGTTCAACCAAGCGGAAAACCAAAAGTCAGAGAAAATGTGTCACAAGTAGCTCATCCAGAAGCCCCTGAAGGGAGTCTCATGAAGCTGAAGCCAAAAGTTTAGAGTGACAACAAGTCAATACTGCCTGGAGGTCATATTGGCCAGAATGTCACCTCAGATTTCGGATAATGACAGTGGATGTGTCTTAATACAACTATCAGGTCATTAGAGATGAGGTAGACTTGATTCCACCAGGACATAATTCCTCATCACAGCATAAAGAGATTCTATCTCTATTAGAATGCCCTCGAGTTACCTAATCTCCAGGAAAGTATCAGAGTAGCTATTAGAATCCAGTCTAGGTAAGATCAATGTGTGAGGAAACTGATAGGGTCAAGTATTCATTCTAGATTTATCTTCCAGATTGCAGAGGCCCATGGAATAGTGTATGTCAATTATCTTCTGTGGGCAAGGAACAATGCTTATCATGAATTACCATTTTATAACCTATTTGGGGGGAATTAACACATATTGTTTAATACTATACCTTCTTATTTCATAAACTGAAGTGTTCTATGTATACCACTAGACTGGGCTCCAATCAGTATGTCCATGCAGAAGTCAAGTTGACCACCTTCTTCTAACAATGTTAACAAAGTCTTTCCCTCAACTATACAAATAAATGTATGAACAAAAAGCAATTTAACACCAGGTAAACCTGGCTTGAGTTCAAACTGCTCTTTGCAACTCCAGACCCATCCCAGAAACACCTTAGGGCTGGAACCTAGGGATCAGGCTAAGGAGAAAATCTTTAATAAAGTCTTGGATCTATTTGAGGACATTTGTTCAAACTACCACAGTTAGTGTTGTTCATCTACATTTTTAATTACTCTAACATAAACTAGTTTAATAGAAAAATAAGATTTCGAACTAGATCAATATCATCTGATATGATCTTTTAAAATCTTTTCTTTCTTTCTTTCTTTCTTTCTTTCTTTCTTTCTTTCTTTCTTTCTTTCTTTCTTTCTTTCTTTCTTTCTTTCTTTCTTTCTTTCTTCATGTGGCAGAGGTGGGGGGGCATCAGGAACACTTGCCAATGCAAACCCATCACACCCTTGTACCAACACCTTTTGCATCTGACTGACACAGGTGATTTTGGAATTGAACCTGGGACATCAGTCTTTGCAAGCAAGCACCTTGAACCTCTAAACTATCTCTCTAGACCCCAATATGATCTTTACTGATTACTCATGTGTGAAAATACTGCTAAAGCAGAGAGTAGGATCTTCACTTATTTTCAAATTCCCGTCATTAATCATGTTAATGATGCCTCGCTATCAGCCAATGAGATGACCTCAGCATTGAGGAGTGACTTTGCATGTAAAATGGTATGGCGTCATTTTTTACAAGCCAATTAGTTGGATTAAGACACAGGTTAGCTCTATGTCTACTCATAAGGAGGTCATACAGGCATGCTCACACCAAAAAATTAGGGTTGTTTGGCCCTGTTATAACAATTCTTCCATCCTGACTCCAAAAAAAACTATATCCTTTAAATAAGAATAATACATTCACATCTATCCAGTGTTCTCAGGAGTCCCACACCATTAAAATTTCTCCTTAATCAAAAAAAAAAATTTTTTTTTTTTTTGCTTTTCGTTTGGGAGCCCAGAATTTAACAATCATTGTTCAACATTCCTTTCTCAAATACATTTACCAAATTATTACATCTTAATATAAGTAATAAAAAAGTGTGATGCCCAGGAGGACCCCCAGTGTGTTGGGGACAGGGAGGAGGGAAATGGGAATACAACTACAAGATTAGTTCATACAATGTATCTAATTATTGACAATAAAGGTGTTTGAAAATATGTGATACATTTTGGAACTCTGTTTGGAGAATTCCTTAGCCTAATAACCAAGTTCAATCTTACATTTTCTGTTTCATACATAACTGCTGAAATGAACGTCTTCTTTTATGTTCTCATATGGCCTTCCCTCAGTGTTTGCACAGTAGGAGAGGGAAATTGGAGAGCAGATCTTGGTTACACTGATTACTTTCTTCCAATCATTACAAATGCAATTACATTATAAACTACTGAGGAAAGTTTTGAACTGTTACATGCTACAAAGGGAAAACAATCTAAGAATGACTTCAGGACCAAAGGGGAATAAAATGCATATTGTTCATGTAGTATCCACACTTATGTATATCCAAAGCCAGTGTCACATAAAACAACGAAACTCGACACAAAAACCCCTAAGCTCACAACACCATAGCAGCCTCAATTCTCACCCACCACGACTCAGAGAACTGAGTGGAAGAGGAGGCAGAAAGATTGTGAGAGCCATGGTGGGGGAGAATATCAGAGACTTGGCAACCCTCAGTAACAACACACTTGGGTCATGAGAACCCGGCTGAAGACTGGGCCATCCATGGTCCCCTACCACAAAGACTGATCCAGAAGGCCCATGGAGGAGGATATCCAGCTGACTGGGGATGGGGAAGTGGGGCAATGAGGAATTGGGGATAACAACTCATTGTTGGCCCACTAAAAAATGTACCTCATTATGGACAATAAAGAAAAAAATAGGAAAAAAAGGGCTCAACTCACACCCTAAGACCATATAATTCAATCACAGTATTATTCCTAATACTTAAAAAGTGAAACAAGGTTGTATATCCTCCAAAAATTTTTTATGAATTAATTGAAAGAGTAGATGGAAATTTCCTTCTCACATTCCACCACTATGCTTCCCAGTACCCAGAAGAGAAATGATGAAATCGTTCATGGTGATGAAATGCCTGTCACTTTACCTGATTTCCCCTTTTATTCCTGGACTAGCTTCACTGCGCGTTCGTGCAATGCTGCATACCTGGCTCCCTCCTTGACAAATTCTCAACACATGGTTTGATGTTAGAGCTTGAACAATGGAGCACATATTTCTTTCTGCCCAATAAACCAAATTTATGGCAGAAAAACCTTGATTTTTTTAATGCTCTTATAGCCAGGAAGGACAATTTATTTTTCACTTTTATTGAATTCACTTTGCATAAAGGAGAAATCTGTTTGGGGTAAGTTAAGCTGCCTTACACCATTCATTCTCTGTTGGGCTTGCTTCATCAATCACTTCTTTTGTTTCTTCTGGAATAGCAGGGATTCCACTTGGAACATTTTCAGTTCTTTTGATTCAACATACAAGACAGATAATAGTCTCAATCATTGAAAATTCATTTTCTTTCTTTCTCATTGCTTATTTCTGTGTTCAGAGCTGTGAATGGCAAAAGTCTGCACTTAATCATGCCCATTTTATAGCGCCTATGTTGAATAGGAGCAATGAGTCATTACCACTGGTCCCTGACATCTTTGAATCCTCAAGCATTTGATATTCATAACCATAAATCCCGAGCAAGAATTATGCTCCTATCTATATCTGGTCTCTGTAAATCTCTGGATCATGGCTCAACCACGTCAAATGGAATCTTTAGGAATGAGTCTGTGTCTTCTGCCTCTGGTCTCTATCTCCCATGGATGAGTTTATTCAAGTTTCCATACATTTATCTCCTTTATCATCATCTTCCTCCTGTCGATGGAGTGCATTCCAGAGTCACAGAGCTGTATATTTCTTAAATCCCTGAGTTTCAATCCCAAATGTATATTTTTCTCTAGGGAATTTACAGTGAGGCCTGACTACATCTAACTAACCATGACAAAGGGCAGGGGAAACACAAGATGCTCCTCCATTTACCCTGGCAAATTTCACATCAAGATAATTAATGAAAAAATCATCCCTGATCCGCCGTGTGAGATACAAGTCACCCCTGTACAGAAACCACTGTTCACATGGAAGAGTAAAGGGAGACACATTGTTCAAACTTTCAGCATCCTCCTGCTATTATTGAGCTTTCTGTTATTGAAATAAAATGCCAGAAAAGAGGAAAGATGTTTTTTCCAGCTCAGTTCAGAGGTTTCAGTAATTGGTCAGTTGGTTCCATTGCTGTTTGACTCCCCTCCCAGGCTCTGCTACTCTCTCAAACTCTACTCTACTCTGAGATCAACATTTTCAGATTTCATATGTGAGGGCACACATGTAGTACTTGACTCCTGCATCTGGCTTCTTCCTTTACAATGTTTACTGTCTCTCCCTGTTTCATTTGCTTTGAATATATTCTGGGAAATGGCATAGATTTATCATGTGGTTGATTATTTTTATGTTTTTGAGGAATCTCCATACTGATTTCCATTCCCATTAGGAGTGTATGTACATGGTTCCCTTTTATCTAAGTCCTTTACAGAGCTGATCTGTGGATATGTGTTAATAGCTAGTGTGAGTTGATGATTTTATGGGGTCTTGTACGCAGTCATTAGATAATGACTGGTGCTGAACATTTTCTCACGTGTTTTTTGTCCACTTGGAAGCCTTCCTCTGAGAAAAGTCTATTGAGGTATCTTGCTGATTTTTGAATTAGGTTATTTTTATCTGTGCATTCTTCTGTTCATGATTGAGTTTCTTGAGTTCCATGCATGTTTTAAATATTACCCCTTTATCATAATTATATTGTTTCCTAATACAAAGAATGGCTTTTTTTGATAATCGATGGAATGCATACACTGGGCTTTCTGTTTTATTACTTTAACTCTGTCAGTTTTTATGCTAATTCCATGGTATTTTGATGATTCTACCTTTATAATAGCTGGTTATTACATAGCCTTCTGTTTTATTTTTGGAGTAGGCAGTATTTTTTGAAGCCAATATTACTTTGGCTATTTGGAATTTTTGAGACTAAAAAAGTATATTTTTGTGTGTGTGTGTGCACCAGTATATTGTTGGTGATTATACTGACTCTATCATTTAGTAGTATGGCTATTTTAATATTTGTTATTTCATAAGGATAACATGGACTGACTTTCCATTATGTGACTCCTTAATATCCTTTTATTGCTATCTAGTTTTCATTGTTGAAAAATTTTACTTACTTACTTAAATTCATTCCTAGATTTTTTTCTCTTATAAATGAGATTTCCTCCTATTTTCCTTACTTATGTAATTTGTCCCAAAGCTAAGTTCTACAAGAACTTAATGGATAACCCAATCCTATAAGAATTTAGTTTAAGTTTACTGAATTCATGTGGAATTGTTTTACAATTTTTTTTTAAATTATAGAATATCCTGTTGTTAAATTACCTACATTAACTCAGTTAATCTTCAAAACAAGATGACCATGTAGTTGATAATGGTACCATCAAATTTCAGTGCAAACTAGCCAACAGAAGTTAACTTATACCATAAATAAGGTCACAAATTAGAAATAAAGCAAGTTTCCAGCATTAACAGTCTAACTTGAATGTCCACATATTTCCCTCTATTCCTCACTGTCAGATTAAACACAATTCTAATTCTCATATAATACATATTTTAAGGTTTTTTTTTAGAAAATTTCAATTCTAGCATGATATTTTATCCCTTAATCACATTTACAAGTAGTCCAAAAGAGTGCCATCATCAACAACAGATATGAGAAGTATCCCTGAAATGATAAAAAGATAACTGAAACCCTGAAGTGATCATTTTATTTATAGAGAAGACACCAATTTGATAAAAATGAGTGTCTTTTATATAATATGTAATTTTCAGAAGTGGACAAAGTACTAAATTAGATAAAAAAATAAACAAATATCCCTGTCTGAATGGTAGAAAGTCTTAGCACATTGATAATACAGATAGATAGCTCCATAATTGAATGAAAGTGTCCACTTGGATAAGCAAGAAAATTAAGAGACTTTTTATTTTCAAATTATATACAAAATATACGCTTGAAGCTGCCTTTTCTCAGAAGTACTAAAAGGATTAATATTAAAAGAATAAAATTAATCATAGCAGTGCTCAGAGCAATTTGAATACAAATTTAGTCAGTGTATAAATCAGCATTTATAAAACAGACCTGAATTACAAAATTATAAACTGAATGTTGTCATTAATTTTAATTAACATAACAATTGATAAAGAACATAAGTAATTTCTACTTATCCATTTTCTATATATCCACTCAATATTTTTAGTGTATAGAAATTACTTGAATGCAAAGATTTGAAACAAAAACTATGTTAATTAAGAATATTTGGAAACAATATGAACATTTTACCTAATGCAACATGTTTAGTAAGTAGAAAAATTGTGAAGTAATTTGTAGAGTATAAGCCTACAAATAAAAATAAATTTTATCTCTGAGTAATTGGCCATGGAAAAAAGAATATGAAAGAGAAATGATTGTGAATTATAATTACTTTCATGAGCCACATATGTTCAAATAGGATTGAGATTTGTGTTTTCTAGCAGTGGATCCTGGAAAGAATAATATATACATAAAAATGGCTCTAAGACAATTGTGTTAAACTTCTTTATAGACTCAATTTGAACTGAAACAAAATCAACCCATATTTTCTATAAGCATTGCATGCATAATCTAGGTCTCTGGAAGAAAACTAAAAAATAAAATGTGATTTTTCTCTTTGCTATTGTTTAGATTAAGAAATATTATAGCACAAAATAGGACAAAACTGTTATGAGTTCCACATGTATTTTCAAACATGATGTAACGTCTTCGCTTCCTTAAAATTAAAAGCATTTCAGAATAAGGAATTGCAGTGATTTTAGTGTATTAATTTTTTCAGTAAAATAATATTGCTCTGGTAACAGTGTAGGAAACACAAGGTAACAAAACATGAAATCCTTTACAATGGTGATAGAGAAGCCCATCTCCCTTGTTTTCAATTATTGGACACTTTTTCATATGATCATATCAGCCTCCTGGGATAAAACATTAATCTCTAACATCTTTTTACAGATTTATACCAGAACTGTCTTCAGAAGACATAATGGTATGAGTGAATCTCAGCAGCTCAGGAAAGGCCTCAAAATACCACATATGACACCCCTGTATTTCATTGTCATTTCGTATCACTGGGTTCAGTATATATAAACACATTCAAGGATAATTAATGCCAATCTTTACATGTTGTTGTCGTAGATTAAAAATCTATACATTTGTACAAAATGTACACAGTTGTTGCCAGCGTGCTCCAAGTATTTTCAGATTCATGATGTCTTATTCAAAGAAATGAGGAAAGCCCACAGAAAGTAATACAATAAGTCAATCTATTAGAGATTTAAAAAAGGATTGGGGATATACGGCCAGCAAGCAGGAATCATGAGCTAGAAGGTCCAAGAGCAGAGGTTGACTGCTGGGACCTTCTTTTTATGGCATCTAGGAAAAGGGAGGAGTTCATTATTGAGGGATGGAGCTTGGCTGATTCAACTCTTTGTTTGACAGACTTGAGTTACATAAGCTTTTCTCTAATTGTCCATGAGATGTTAAAAAGTGATTCTTTCCCAAAGTTTACTTAAACGATAGTGTTTGCCTCTGTGTGCATGCAACCAACATCAATTGAGGCCAAATCGGCCTCCCTATCCTCATCTCCATATATCATGGGGTATATTTGAATAGGAAGTGGTGTTAAAAGGGGAGTTCCTATTGGCTACTTGAGCAGAGCCTTATCCTGTTGTTTAAGTGGATGCCTGTGCAGCTTGGCACAATGTCAGTTGCAGTTTGCTGACCAGATGCTAGCTGCACTGTTGGGAAAGGGATGTGTTTACTGTTTACCCACTGTCCCGGGTTACTAAACTGATGCCTATGCTCGCCTTTCTCACATTATGTATGAACACTGTATGCTGGATAAACAAGTGACTTGTTTCAGGGTATCAATGCTGGGAATTATTTTGAGTATTAACATTCACAGAAACAGAAAGAGTGGTGATACATATCCATACCAAAGAGTCAAAACCTTTAAAAAGTCACAACTCAATCATATTTTTGCATATACACACACTAATGCACAGCTTCCGTGGAAGGAAGGTGTGTCCATTATTTTCTCATTGCTTGGAGAAACTATCCAATCAGATGGCACCTAAGGAAGGAAAGGATTTAATTTATATTACAGTTTCAGGGTTCAGTTTCATCATGGTAGGAGAGATACCCAATGTCATATTTTTACATCTGCAGGGAAAGGGATAGAGTTCATGAGGGGGTTAAAACAACTCAAGACCTCTCCTCAATGAACATTTCTTCTAGCAAGCCTCCACTGCCTCAAAGTTCTACAACCTTCCTGAATACTACCTTGAGGTCTGTGGGGAAAACTTTCATATTCAAATCACTATAGAAGGGCAATGAGTTTTCTCGATCCATAAACGATCCTACTGCTCAAGGAATATTTCATTATCCTGCACGGTGTTTCCCATGTGATGACCATGTGAGCACACATTTCTATAAGCGCCAAAGAAAATTAATATGGAAAAGAGATTTTCAATTGGGCCAAATATTCATTTTTAGTTAAAAATGTCAACATTTAGGGAAGAAAGTGTATTTTGGTAGCATAATACTTACCTACCATATAATATGCTCTGTGTTCAATTCCTAGCACCTAAAACAAGAATAAAAAAAATAGAAAAATAAAAAGAAAATCGTATTATTTTAAACTGCATGAGATTTTCAGAGCATTCTTTGAAGGCATTTATTCTTTCATGTCCTCGTGAAAACTGACTGAGAAACTACAGACATTCAATATTTTTGCTTCTCCAGAAAGAGAAGTCCTTTCCTAGAACACATTTTTTGGGACATGAACGAGTGTATTCCTATGTGGGGAGGAGGCTTTCCCCACTTCTCAAAAACATACATTTCAAACTTGAAAATATATTCTTTAGAGAAGGGAGGGCAAATATTCACTATGTTGCCCAAGGCTTTTATCAAACTCCAGGGCTCCAGCAATTCTCATGCTTGAGAATCACAAGAGGATGGACGAAGAGCATCCATCACCATCAGGGTCACCTCACACAATCCCAATATATATGTGTGTGTGTGTGTGTGTGTGTGTGTGTGTGTGTGTGTGTGTGTGTGTGTGTGTGTATTTTATAAATACATGAGCATACTGCTTAGAAAGTCCTGTGTAGTCCTTTACACTCCCCATCTTACTAAGATTAATATATACCCAGAAATTAAGAGTATAGCCTTCTTAGGAAAATCAAGATGTAATTAGTCAAATATATATTGCACTGTGTTAGGCCAGTTCCTAAATCCAATCACTGTTGTCCTCATAACACGTAAGTTTGGAGATGGTTTCAAGAAAAGGAGATAATGTGTGCACAGCAGTGAAAGAACAATTTTGAAGCTGCAAATCAGAGAAGTCCAAGGACTATAAGCAAGATCTAGACACCAAGGAAAAGCAAGGATCTGCTCTAATTGGAGGTAGAGTGAAGGGTTCTGGCCTCTAGGACCATGGGGGATGTGTCTTATATTAACATTATATGTCTTATATTAACATTGTTTAAATCCTAGGAAATATATGTCTTATATTAGTATATGTTTTATATTAACATTGTTTAAAACCTAGGAAACATACAGTAAGGTTTGTCACTTCTGGCAAATCTGAAAATGAAAGTATGTTTATCCTAATTATCTGAAATGGCAAAAAATACCCCCCAAAGGAGAAATAAAACTAAATCTAGAAAATTACAGCTTTAAGCATGCCACTTGATACAGACACCAAAATGCTAAACACAGGCTTATAAATATATTTAAAGAATTGACGACATAATCTCTTACAGTTTTTGATCTTTTAATTTCTGGAAGGTTCAAAGGATTAGCTGCAACATGAAATATTGCATGAAGATTAGGGATAAGCATGTGATGAGATGATTTCAGGAGACAATATGTAATGAAGAGCATAAATCAAAATTAAAGTCAAGGGAAGAGTATTTCTCCCAAAATGACAATAAATACTTTACTAAACAGGGTAATCTGTGATAGTATCAAGGTAGTGAGCTGACAGAGAGGGTACAGAGGGAGGGATGAAAGGGGAGAAAAAGGAAGGAAGGAAGGAAGGAAGGAAGGAAGGAAGGAAGGAAGGAAGGAAGGAAGGAAGGAAAGAAGGAACAAAGGCAGGAAGGCAGGAGAGGAGAAAAAGAGGGAGGGAGGGAAGGATTGAGGACCCAGCATGGTGGTGCATGCCTTTAATCCCAGCACTCAGGAGGTAAAGGTAGGAGGATCACCATAAATGCAAGGCCACCCTCAGACTACATAGTGAATTCCAGGTCGGTTCATGTTCAGATTGAAGTCCTTTTCACAATCTGGGATATTTGATAAAAATTATGGAATCACATAAATTTATGAAAATTTTTGTAGTTATACATCTCAAAATAGTCTGTATATTATTTCTTGTGATTTTATATTATCTATATCAATAACAATAGCACATGTTTTCTTTATTTTCTTTTAGTATTATTAATTCAGTAATTTTGAGCAGATAAGTAGTCTATAATAGAACACACTCTTTCATATAAACCATACATCGAGTCATATAGACTCTTTTATTTGTCTGTCAGTTTTTAAATCTTTACAGTATTGGGACTGTAAAGTTGTAATGTATCATTGAATTAGACAGCAAACAATTCTTATTTATTTATTTAATCATGAAAAAGCACTTTCAGACTTTATACCTAAACTCAAGCACTCGAGATGCATAGGCATTATCAATTGTTTGCTGAATAGTTTTATTTATTTTAAAATGCATTTATTTATTTATTTATTTACTCGCTCATGAAACAGAAACAGAGAGAAGAGCTGTGCCAGGGCATCTTGCCACTCCAAATTAACTCTAGATATGGGTGCCACTTTGTGCATCTGGCTTTACATGGAAATGGGGGATAAACTTGGTAGTCACTTGCAAGTGAATAACTTCTGGGCCATTTACCCAGCCCTAAACAAAGTTTTAATACATAAAAATAGCAGTTTTAATTCTGAATCTGAATATTTAAGTATGTGAACTAAAAGCATATACTCTACAGAATCGGTACCTATCGAATAATGATTATGATTAAAAGAAACAGTGATGAAACCAATAAAAAAGGGATGATATAAACAGAAGACCAATCACCACAGCAAGTCAGATAACCCATGAATGGTCAATGGAGACAGATACCAATGATACCCAACACAACCCAAAGCAGAAGTCCAGAGACACTTAAGATCTCCACAATAAACCAGACTTAAAACTCACCCACCATGACTCTGGGAACTGATTAGAAGAGGGGGTAGGAAGAATGTAAGAACCATGGTGGGGGAGAATATCCAGAGACATTGCCCCCCTCAGCAAAAATACACAAAAGGGGAGGAAACAAAGAAAAAATGGCTACTTCTGGTGCAGTTCATAACCCCCTACACTATGGACAGAGCCAGTATGTGCACCGAGGAAGGAACCCAGTGGGTAGAGGACAGAGGAGGGAAATGATTGATGTACTATCACAAGATTTTTCTCATACAATGTACATAATTATTGATAATAAAGTTATTAAAAGAGAATCTGTGAAGACTTAGCTTATGGATGTGTAAAAATGCTATACTATCTAAATAATACATTACAACATTTCTGGTATGTTAATTAATATTTTGACAAATGTGATATTTAATCTCACTGGACGAGAAGTCTAAAACGACTTGGAAATTAGTACAGTTTTCCATTGTCATCATTCATATATAATTATCAAAGGATGACTATTTCAAAAATGATAAGTTAATTGAGACTGCTTGCTTATAAGGTCTACTGCATTTATATGACTCTCATAAAACAGTAAAATAAGTCACTTATGGTCATTTTCCTAATGCTACATGACATACATTTCAAAAGGAAAATTGCTCTTCCTATCACCTCTAGGCAGGTTCCCAGGGGAGATACTTTCCTTCTTTGTGTGGATAGATTATGCTCTCCCAGCTAGTAATTGCATAAAATGTCAAGAAAGCAAATGTCTCTAAGTAAAAAACAATGCATAATAATTCGAAGATTTACAAAGAAAAAGAATACTAGCTGGTTGCTTTCCCAATATGGAGAGTAGGTTTGCTTAAGGGCATTCAGAGTGGAAATAGCTTTGCACATTGTAGCGAGAGCAAACGTTGAAACATGTTGTTTCATAAAAGAGAAGCAAGAATGCCTTGCTTATAAAATTACATGCATGAAAATGCACCTGCACCTCTATGAACTGAAATATAAAACTTTTCAGTATAAATGCATTTCCAAATGGCATTGCAAAATAATATTAAAGGCATGTCAGGTATTTAATAGTTTCATCTTGTTTTATTATCAGTTAAGACACTTAAACTCAGGGTCTTCTCTTCACTAGGCAAATGCTCAACACTGGACTCCATTCCTCTTTCTCAGCTTAAATTTATTATTAAAATGATTTTTTTCTTGTTAACCATTTATTGTCTAAATTATTAAGATATAATTAATCTGAATATTAGTCTTCTAATTTCATTGTCATAATCATAACTAATTTATTTTGTTCTTCAAAACTTATCAAATAAAAATAGAAATCCAGTTCATTTTGGAGTCAAAAAAGTAGATGTTAGATATATTTGAATTTCATTCAAATGACAAATTCATTTATCACATGTATTTTGATAGGGTGTATCACTGCATTTTTCATTATACTAATATGTCTTGGGCAAACTAACTTTATGAAAAAGAAAAGGTTTATTTAGCTCACACTTCGTGCTTTTGGTGCTTCGACTTTTAGCTGGTAGAATTCACCCATGTATCTATATATTTGGGCTCTTTCCCTCTTAAAAGGCGACCAGAATTCAATCATTGAATTCCATTCTAATGACTTGAGCCTCATCTACTTTTTCAAAGGCTTTGTTTGTAAACAACATAATCAAATTAAAATTTTTACTGTCTCAGTATCTCATAATGCAGTTCAAACTTCAACGTATGAGGCCTTGGTAGGCACTCAATTCAGATACAAACCACAAAGTTATGTAATGGAAAGGGTATACTTATACTTGTCCATGAGAGAGCAGCCAAGGATATTAGGTAAGTTTATTTTTACTCTTAGTGACAAACCTACCTGATATAATGAAATTCCAAGGCAAAAATGGGATAAGACAAATTATAGAGCAAGTAGAAAGAATGGACGAAAGAATATCTATGTCTGGATACTTGGAGAAAGATATGCATATAACTTAAAAAAAAACTTGCTATAGAGATGGCTCAGTTGTTAAGACACTTGCCTGCAAAGCTTAACAACCTGGATTTGATTTCACAGTACCCATGTAAAGCCAGATGTATAAAGTCATGAATGAATATGAGGTATTTTTGCAGTGCCTGGAGCCCCTGGTGCAACCATTTCTCTCTCTCTCTCTCTCTCTCTCTCTCTCTCTCTCTCTCTCTCTCTCTCTCTCTCTTCCTCACTCCTATCTCTCTTTGCTTTCACATTAATAAAATTTTAATAAAACTTCGCACACCAATGTTCAAATGAGAATATGTTACATGATTAGGAAACTCTTAAAATATTTTTAATTATTTATTTTTAATAATCAGATACATAGTATGAACAAGTCTTGTGATGGTACCCACCATTACCCTCCTTCCTATCCCCAAACTGCTGAGAGCCTTCCTCAGAGGGGTTGCTGAAAAAGTCCATAGGATAGGGGGCTATGAATTGTACAAGCCATAGTCAGTATTTTTTCTGTGTGTTGTTATTGTGGAGGGACAATGTCTCTGGACATTCCCCACCACCATGGCTTTTGCAATCTTTCTGCTCCCTCTTCAACAGAGTTTGAGTCATGGTGGGGGAGTTTAAGTCTTCTTTACTGTTGATATTTAAGTCTCTGGAATTCTGCTTTGGACTATGTTGGGCATCCTAGGTGTCTGTCTCTATTACCCTTTCTTAGGTTATCTGACTTGCTATGGAGGCAGTTCTCTTCCCCATCTTGCCACTTACTCCAAGGTTTCTTTGGACCCTATATGATATGTTAGGGGTGGTTCATCTCCTGCCTGGGTGAAAACCATCATCTCAGATCCTGTTCATAGAAATCGGTTGTTCATGGTTCTTGCTGCCTTCTGAAAAATACTAAAAGAATCTCAATCAGAGAGTGAGATCACTATAGGTTAAACATTGATGATTTGGTGAGATTCTAGTGAGTGTAGCCTCTCTGTACACCCCTGTTTAGTGGTGGTTTGCCTTTAGAGTCTGGTTTCTTGGTCCCCATAAGATTTTGCCTTGGACCCAAATTATATTTAAGTGTTCCTTTCCACTGAGCAGATCTCTTAGCTATTCAGCAAGCTGTCAATAACCAAACTAGGTTTAGTACCTCTATTGCACAGATGAGCATTTCCTGGCTTTCTGGTCTCTGCCTTATAGCAGTGTCTTCAGCATTTTCATGACATCAGTTGGGGTTATCAGTGCCCTCTGATTTCTCCAAATATTAGCCAATTTCCCCTGGCAGCTCATGCAACCCCTTCCAACACTGCACAGGCTACTATCTGGGAACTGGTTTCCTTTCTGGATTCAGCAGGGTCTCTCAGTGTCCTGTGATAGCAGTCTGGTATCTCCAGCAATAGGGTCTATTAAGAAAAATATTTATTTATTCATTTTCAAGCAGAGAGAGAGAGAGAAAGAGAGATAGAGAGAGAGAGAGAGGAGAGTGCACCATGCCCACCACCTTGTGGGTCTGACTTATGTGGGACCTGGGGAATTGAACCCAGGGCCTTAGGCACTGGAGGCAAGTGCCTTAACCGCTGAGCCATCTCTCCAGCCCAGCAATAGGGTCTTATCTTTTGCCTGGGGTTGTTATTTAAGAGATTTGACATTAGCTTGACTTGTTTTGGGGACCTTGTGGGTCTCTTTAATCAACATCTCAATGCAGTAAGTAACCAATGTGCATTTTTTGTGGGAAATAAACAGTTAAGATGAATATTATATTCATAAAATGTTATTATCATAAATTATGAAAAATGCCCTTATTCTTAGAATTTTCTTCTATCTCATGTCTTGAATACTTTTATATCAGGAAAAGTAAGTTGTTGGAGTGGTTTTATTCAGGTATCCCCTATAAATTTAATGTGTTCTGAATGCTTCATGCCCAGCTTAAGCAAGTTCTGGAACCTTGTTGAACGTGTGTTGTAGGGGGCAGGCTTCAGGGGGTTATAGCCAGCTTCCCCTTGCCAGTTTTTTTTACACATCTTCCTGCAACTGTTTGCAGTGCTGTGGCATAGGTGATGTCCACCCTCTTTCATGCCATCATTTTCCCTGCCATCATGGAGCTTCCCCTCAAGTCTGTAAGCCAAAATAAATATAATTCCTCCCCATGTTGCAATTGCTTGGGTTGTTTGCATTAACAACAAGAAGATACCCACAACAGTTTTTGGGACCAAAGAGTAGGATCTGTTGCTGCTACTAGAATCATGATTCTGTGGCTTTGGCCTTTTGCCACTAATACGCAGGAGTAGGAATGTGGAAGGATTTGAAACCTTGACCTAAGAGACACCTTGAAGCATAGTAAGTGCAGCTTGAAGGACCATTCTGTCAGAGTCCCTTTGAAAGACCTGAATGCAGTAGGAACTATGGACTTTGAGTTTTGGCTTATGAGGATGAGAATGAATTTTGTTGGGACTGGTCAAAAATCAGTTTTGTGAGAGCCTAGCTGTTTCTGCCTGCCTGTGCCCTGAGAACTTGTACAGGGTTGCTTTGCATACAAATGGATGGACATGAGCAAATGAAGATGGCACAGAATGAAATGAAATATCTGTCTTAAACTGCTGCCCATTAAGCTGCAATTGTTTGAGAGATTACAACCATTGAGATTGGGCCAGATGATCTGCACATGGACAGCAGGAAGAATGTGGACTCTTTAGAAGTAAATGACTTTAACGTTCAAGTTTTCCTGCACTTCAAAATTGGCTTTATTTCCCCTGGGATTAACAAATTGATGGCCCACTAGTACTATTAATTATAACAAATATAGAAAGAGAGAATATGGTTTTGAATTTTGGAAATGGCCATGGGCAGTGTGAAGCAGGTGTGTTGTCATCCCTGTGTGGAGACCCTGTGAAGCCATGAGGATGAACTGTAGGTTGCAGTAGAGAGCCATTGGAGATGCCAAGATTAAGGAATGGCTGCCATCCAGCACTGGATGAAGTTTTCCCAGACTGTGAGTAGCTGAGCTATAGAGGTGGAATTGGAACTCTGAAGATCAGTCACTGGTTTTTATCAGACTTGGAAATGGAGTTTGATATTTGCACTGTTTGTTTTAAAATCTTGTAGTGGTTCAATTTGTCTTTGCTATATCCAGTGCCATCTTTTGCAGTATGAATGTTCTGTACCATTGTTTTTTTTTTTTTTTGTTTGTTTGTTTTTTTTAATAATGGCTAGGTTAAAAGATGTTTATTTTCATTAGGCTGATTAAAAAAAAAACTGTGGGGCCTTTTGGAGTTGAGCATGTGGTGATTGTTTTATGGTGGCCAGGAGCAAATTGTGGTGTTTTGATTCAGGTGTCGCCCATAGACTTAATGGGTTCTGAATGCTAGAATCCTAGCTGATGGCAGCTTTGGAATTGAAACCTTGTTGGAGGTGGGTTTATGGGTGTTATGTCCAGCTTCCCCTTGACAGTTTTCAGCACAGCTTACTGATGCTATTTGCAGTGCTAAGGCAGAGGTGATATCTATCCTCTGCTCATGCCATGGTTTTCTGTGCCATGGAAAGGAGAGGAACGTCCTCTCGAGTCTGTAAACCAGATAAACCTAACACATAATAATATTTTAGAACAGAATAAAAAATTTAGAAATAGAGCCACACAGACAGGACTGTATCACATTTGACAAAGGTTCAAAAGTTGTCTGAAAATGAAGGGAAAGACATTCTAGAATATTCTATAGTAAGAGTATAGCAACATGGATTGAATTTAACTTTGAATTTTGCATCCTTTCTCTGTGCAAAAACAATGGATAAGTGGATATCTTGTCCCTATCAAATATTTACATTTTCTTTGAGATTATTTCATATTTCTAGGAAAGATTCTTCAGCAAGGTAGGTAATGAAAAATAATAATTTTAAAGAAAATATGCCAAAGTAGACAACAAGTTTGAGTGCCTCATTAAAGCATGCCAATGATCAACGAGTTCATAAACAAAGATACTTATTGTGACATGTTTAGTTTCAGATAAATGCACTTTATTTTTTTTATTGTCCATAATGAGTTACATTATTTAGTGGGCAAACAATGAGTTGTTATCCTCGATGTCCCCCCCCCTTATTCATCCCCAGTCAGCTGGATATCTTCCTCCATGGGTCATCTGAATCAGTCCTTGTGACAGGGAACCATGGACAGCCTAATTATTCAGCCAGGTTCTCCTGGCCCTAGTATGTTGTTACTGACGGCTGCCATGCCTCTGGATAGTCTCCCCCACCATGGCTCTCACAATCTTTCTGCCTCCTCTTCTGCTCAGTTCCCTGAGTCGTGGTGGATGAGTATTAAGGCTGCTTTAATGTTGTGAGTTTAGGGGTCTTTGTGTTAAAAATCATTGGTTTCTGTCTCACTGGCTTATCCTGTGTTGATTGAATAGCTGTGACTGTGGTCCCCTGTTCATCCCATCATTCTCTGTGGGGTTTCATATGGATCCTCCACCATATGATTGTGGTGGCTCCTCTTTTGCCAGGTCTCAGCTATTGGCCTACGGTGGGTTGGTAGGGATAGATGGGCCCCAGCTCTCTCACTGCATCCGGAAAAATACAAACACGATCTCCATCGGAGAGTGAGATCAGTGTAGGTTAACAAATATACACAATTCTGGATTACCTAGAGTCTATTTTTAGTAGCCTCCCTGTCACTCGCTCCCATAATGCATCTTGTTTTGGGAGTCCCAGAGTACGGGATCCCTTGCCTATCGCCCTGAATCCCAAGTTCCAGACAAGGGGACCCCCTCACTAAGTGGAAAACTGGCCGAATTGAAAGCTGTTGATTGTCTCCCCCAGGCCCAGGCTCCTCCATTACACAAGTGCTCCTTTCTTGGTTCGCTGCTCACTCCTACTGGGAGGTGTGGTCAGCCTACTCATAACCACCGATTGTGTTTCCTGTCAGTGGTCTCTGTTTACTCCAGCTGTCATTGATCATTTTCCCCTGGCAGCCTGTGCCGTGCCTTCCAGCACTACACTAACTGACTTCTGGGGGCTGGATACCATTCTGGACGTTGAAGGGTCTCTCGATGCTGGTCTACGGCATTCTGTGGTTTCTTCAGCAACAGGGTTTTGCCTCAGGCCTGGGGAGGGCATTCAAGAGCTTTGACAGAATTCTGTCTTGTTGGAATCTCATGAGTCGCTTTGGTCAACAGCTCAGTGAGGGAAGGAAACGGTTGTTGGAACCAGGGGTTGTCAGACTGATCTAATTATTCACAGGCACACACACACTTATGAACACGCACACACATACATATGCACACATACACTCACACATACATACACAGAAAATAAAAGGATATTGCAACATTTCAAATGGAACCACACAATTATCTTTTCATATCTTAACTTTTCATTTGCCATCTGGACTTCAGTCTCAGAATCCCTTGTATGTTTAAATATGTATCAGAAACTTTACAGTCATACTGGAGACAAAAGATGTTTTAATTATTCTTATTTATTTTTAGTTGTACATGTCATTTGATGCTAGAAAAAATGATTTCATTTTTATATCACCAAAAACCTCATTCCTTCCAGGAAAATTTCTAGTAAGTGTTTCATACCAAAGACTTGAATTTAGTGTTCCTATTTTGTTATTAAAGTTCTTATCAAGCTTTCACATTGAAAGTTCATTATATGAGCATCCATGTACCACTCAGACTTACCCTAACTGCTCCTGTATTAACTGTCACTCTGAAAAACAATTAACTCTCCTACTTTCCTATTCTTCCTTTTTTCTTTTTCTTTTTTCTTCTCCTCCCTCTCTTATTCCTTCATGTCATCTTCATCTTCATGCTAGGTTACATCTGAAATAATGAACATTTCAAAGACAGCCAACTTTTCATACTGTGATTATTTCTTCAAGTGGGAAGTGAGCACCTTTTTGATATTGCAGAAAGAAAAAAGTTCTACAAGTACATGTATGTGACAGAGACAGCTGAAGTCTTATCAAAACAATCCTGTTTATACTATATTCACCTAACATTGAATTTTTCATTTCTCTGATTCCAAATAGATGCTGCAGTCCTATTGTACTTACTCCTGATAAATTCTACTAAATATTTGAGAGTACTCAAAATAAAAGTTATTATTTGAACAAAATAAGGCAACGAATAAAATGAGATACAACATACTAACTTTGTAATGGAATATGGCAGGGGATTTATCAGTGTGTTTAAGTAACTAACCAACTGACTTAGACTTAATGAAAAGGAAGGCTATTCAATCATTTCCATATCTGCTTGATTACATGAAAAGCATCAACTCAATTTAACTCACAGCATCTCTTTAATGACGAACAACATAGAAGGAAGCAGATCTGAAAGACAAGTAGGGTTTGCTGTGGCATTTTGGATTTGCAGAGGGAGGGGGGACACGAGAGATATGCATGGACCCTGCTCATTAAATGCCATTTGAAAAACATCGATTAGAAGACATGTTTTGGGGATGAAGGATAAAAAGATTTCTTTAGAAAGCTTATAAACCACAGAAGAGAAAAGCTGTCTATTGTGTGCAGGGAAGGACTGTGCAGGAAGTCATGTAAATCATATTGGAGAGGTAATGCCAAGGTGGTGACCAATGTTAGCTGTCCTGCTTTGTGAGGCACAATGTGCTGTCATCCCCAGGTCATCCAATGTTGTCTGCAAATCCAAAGTTACAATTAGAAGCCAAATGACCTGCACCTTCTTAACTCCTTTCTCGAGGAATATTCACTCTGTGATTAATTATTAAAATGCAAAGGTCTCTTTTGCCTGGAGATTGGGGAAGATACAGAAAAATATCCTTCCTCCAGAGGACAGAACACGCACTAGAAAAGAGTCCTTATCCCATTAGGTGGCTTCCAGACAGCATGAGTTTTACAGAAGGCCACTGGAATTCAAAGCCAGTGGGTTTATCTTAGAGTAACCAATTTAAACTGAGAAAATTTATGAGAACAGCCACAATTTACTGAACTATGAAATAATAATGCGGTGTTTTTAAAATAAATTAATTTATTGTTAAGTAGATACACTGTATGAACAAGTCTAGTTTTGTCAACCACATTTCCTTTCTCCCCGCCCCCAATCCACAGAGGGCCCTCTTCAATGGGATTTCTGGAACCCTCCATGGGATGGGAGGGTTATGAATTAAAGAAGCAGTAACCAGTTTTTTTTTTGTTTTTTTTTTTGATGGAGGCAATGCCTCTGGATATTAACCCCACCATGGCTCATACAAATTTTCTGCTCCCTCTTCCTCAAAATTCCATGAACCATGGTGGGTAGGTTTTGTTTTTTGTATCCTAGTTGTGAAGGCTCAAAACGCATCAACAGAAAATGATTAAAAGTTCCGAAAGCACCAAAGAGAAGGCAAATGTATTGGCTTTAGAAACAAGTATGGCTTCATTGAGAAAAAAAAATCTGTAAGTGTGATCTATGGAAAAGTAAAGGTTCTTCATTAGAGAAACCTAAGTCGATATGAGAGACAAACCCTAGAAAGTGAGTATGTCACATTCAGAGCCATGAGCATGAGCTCCGATGAGGGGTAGATGCAACATGGCCAGTGGTCAGATGAGGACCTTGTAAGGTCACACTGAGAAAAGTCAAGAGCAGCATGTTTGCAAACCGTAACTTTAGCAACAGTGTACCATGAAAAGTTTATTCATTAACTTGATTTACAGGATAGTTACCATGGTTTGGATTCAGAAAATTAGTAGGTTAAACAAAGATGGGAATTTTAAAATGTTATAATTTTAAGCCCAGTGATATGATATGGAGATGACCAAATATAAGAAAAGCTATAACTATTCCTAGGTATTTAAATAAAATGTGTATTTTTGTGATTAACATTTTATGGGCTGAGGTATTTTTTTTCCTACAGCTGGTAGATGGCCCGGAGAAAATTAACATATGTGAGCATTTACTTAAATAAAAGACACATTCTAGCTAAACTTCTGGGTATGAACAAAATGCCTACATGAATGCTCATTATTCTACAAGTCTGTGATTCATCACAGGAAGCCTTTAGGTCCCAGTGGACTCTGCATCTGCGTGTTACTGGCAGGAGTACCTGAGTGCCTGTGGTCAGCTTGCTCATATATTTGGCCATAGGCAGAAAAAATGATTTCCTCAAAGGTGGTGCTCTGTCTGAATCATTATGAAAGCTGTATGAATGAGAGAATATCACTCCATCTATGTTTCTGATAGCAGACACCAGTCACAGCATTAGAACTAATAAAAGCCCTTGACAAACTGATTTCACCACTCAAAGGTGAGCAAACAGATTTTGCAAATCTAGACACAGAAAGACCTGACAATTTGTGTCATAAATATAATTGAAGAAAAAACTAAGAGTTATTTTATTGTAGAATATTATATTAAGCCACATAATATTCTAACATCAATATTCAGTGGTTTATGCTGTGACATTTTATTTTATGGACACAATAGATATCATAATAAATAAATAAATAAATAATTTTATTTAACCATCAGTAAAAGCATCATCACCCCAATGTGACCCTGCTTACCATGGCTTAGAGTTTCATGGTTCACTGTGAAGAAAATTCTTCATATATAAAATTTTTAATTTGTTACTTATGATGAATAATTTTCAGGTGAGACATCAATATATTTTAAGATAATTGTGCATTCCTTTTCAAGATTATTTTTCTTTTTCTTGAAAAGTTTCATTTTTATTGATCAACTACTGACTACACTAGTCAGAATTTCAAGACAAGACTTCCATTAATCTTAATAACATACTGAATATGATGTTTCTTAGTAGCCTCCCTATAACTGAGTATAACATTACACTTCTAAATAAAATGGCTTGCTATCAGAAGTGGTAAAAAGAAAAGTCTTTTAGGATATGAACTTTATATAATTTACTTGTAAAGATAACTATCTTCAGAAAAGGATTCAGCAACCCTGAAAAAAGCAATGTGGACTACATACATAACCACACCAAAAAAAAAAAAAACATGAGCCTAACACTTTTATATCCTGAAAGTCATTTGACTTATTTAATACCTAGATAGTCGAAGACTTTTTGGAAACAAAGCAGTCCCACTAACAATCTAGAAATTAGACTGAAACCTGGAGCAATATATTTCTCTCAGGGAGAACTTGCATCTCTCTTGTTAACAAAACATACATTCTATTGGATTTATTAGTTAATGTTAAAAGTAATGCTAATTTAAGAAATTTCTTACTGTATGTCTTAACATCAGATATTGTCAAGTGGTAGGGATTATTTTAATCCAGAATAAATATAGGAATCACTCCACATTCATATCTGAAGATTCTCAACTTTGGCTTGTTATTAGTTTAAATTTTACATTGAGTAGTTGAAAATAACCTTTTGAATTTTTATGACATAATGTTGAGTGGGAAATGAGTAAAATATATTTACGCATATACCTGGAAAAAATAAGGGGATACCTTGATCACATGGTTCCATGTTTCTGTATCTGTGTTTATTTTCAAAGGATAGAGAAAGCCTGAATTTGCACTTTGCAGGTTCGAAAGCTTTGGGTGATCTGAGCAATGACTGAAGCACTTCATGGTTTTCAAGATTTCTTCTCAATCCAAGCTCAAGCTCAACATTTCTTGTACACTTACAATTCAACATGATTTAGAATGAAAATCAAACATCCTATTACCTGAAATACATTTTATTTTTTACCCTTAATTCAGTTATTTAATACATATTTTATTTTATTTATTTGCAATCAGAAAGGGAAAAGAGAGAGAGGTGAGCAGGCTGGGTATGCCAGGGCTTCTTGCCACTGCAAACAAACTCAATACATGTGTCACTATGTGCATCTGGTTTTAAGTGGGTACCTGGTGATTGAACCGAGGCTGTCAGGCTTTGCAAGAAAGTGCCTTTAACCATTATATATAAATAAGATATCTCTAAAGAATATACTTTGATTTTCATGGACCTGTGTCAAGTTGCTAATAAATTATCCCTATATCTGCTCTTCTGGTGTCATCTTCTTATATATGAACTTGACATCTTACTCAGTTGCTAATAATCAAAGTTTAAAGTGTTTGAGAGCTGTGGATATCATTCAGCAGTAAAAGGTCCTTCCTTTCAGGCCTGCTGTCCTGAGTTCACCAGCACTTGTGCAAACATAGTACAAAGTGAATAAAGTTTTTGTGATCAGAGTGTGTGGCAATGGGAGCGGGACCCCAATAATCCAGAAGTTCAGGGGTTAACTAGCCTGGAGCACATATAATGACAGAGCAACAAGGGAGGGCCTATCTTAAACAAAGGTAGAAGAAAAGAAAAAGAACCCAAGGTTGATCTCTGACATCTATGTGTGCTGTGGTACACACACACACACACACACACACACACACACACACACACACACACACACACACACACACATATATATATGTATATGAAAAATTTTAAATGTATAATGCTTTGATTTGAATTTTATAGGATTGAATGTGAATTGTAATGTATGTCTCAGCCATCTGAATATGTGTTTTCTTGCCAACACCATACAAATAATCAAAACTTTAACTTTACTCTAGGAATGTCATTGTCAATATATCATATTGTAATATTATAACCATATCTCCTTAACACATCTCATATTTACTGTTCTTGCAATAATAAGCATGCCTGAAATTAATAAAAATCATGAATTTCTGGCATTTTTAGTAGGAATAGGCCTCATACTTAGAAGGTATAGATTCCACATATTTTAATCCAGAAATTTGGAACCTGGGGGATAAAGGATAAGACACAAAGAGGTGGAGGGGTCACAGATTAGGAATCCCGTGACAGTTACTGCCAAAACTTTCTCTCACAGTAATTTCTAAGTCCTGATGACTCCAAATATATTTATGTTTATTCAAGTTGATTCCAAGAACTGAGCAACCAGATAGTATCTTTGGAGAGACTAAGAGTAATTACTATACTTTATTTCAAATCTGAGCTCGGTGGTGTTGCTGAAAATGGGTAATATTTCAAACAAGGTGGTCTGTGTAGACATATGTTTATTTTTTCTGGTAATGAATTTTTTTTGGATTGGTTCATATGCTCCCCTAGGATTTAAACTCTGCGGACATATGAATTCTGCTCCAAGAAAACACAAAGTCTTAATCAGTTGTATAGTATAACTCAGAAATACATTGAATATTATATATAGGATATGTTAGAATTTATAAAATTTCTCTAAAAATATGCCCATAAATGAAAACTAACTGATTTACTATTTGGCATATCAAAAATCATATTTTCCATATTGTGTCCCCTTGTGTGTCAACTTTATAGGGTTATCTTTAATATATTGAAGATTACGGTTTTCAAAAACATACCCAGTGATAAGTGTTACCTTGTACTTGTGCCAACGAACAATCATTTTTTTTTGGTATTGTGTGGAATCAAAAACTATAAGATATATTACTTTTAAAGCTTCTGATTGTCAAAGCAGAGTCTGCAATAAGTATTTTACTTCCCTTGGGAATGACATCAAGTTACACCCGAATATACATTTCTACTTCTTTTTTTTTCTTTTTTTTTATTATCCATAATGAGTTGCATTATTCAGTGGGCAAACAATGAGTTGTTATCCCCAATTCCCTAACGCCCCCCTCCCCAATCAGCTGGATATTCTCCTCCGTGGGCCATCTGGATCAGTCCCTGTGGCAGGGGACCCTGGATAGTTTAGTACTTAGTCCGGTCCTCATGGCCCAGGTGTGTTGATACTGGA
>PVHP010022053.1:0-28905 GCA_004024765.1 Zapus hudsonius
TCCCAAGCTGATGGAAGTTTTGGTATTAGAACCATGTTGGAAGTATGTTGTTGGGGGCAGGCTCATGGGGGTTATAGCCAGCTTTTCCTTGCTAGCTTTTGGCACACCTTCCTGCTGCTGTTTGTAGTACTGTGGCAAAGGTAATGTCCACCCCTCTACTCATGCCATCACTTCCCCTACCAGGATGGAGTCTCCCCTCAAGTCCTTAAGCCAAAATAAACCCATTCCTCATCAAGCAGCTTTTGGTTGGGTTCTTTGTTGCAGCAACGAGAAAGCAGGCTGAAACAGTGACAAAGTATGTGTGGAAATAATACAGCAAACATGGAGAGCAACATTTTGACATTTTTCACAAGCATTTTAGCTTCAATGCAGCTTTTTCTTTTCCATAAAGAAGGATCAGCCAGTGGAAGAGAAGGGAAGATTCAAGAAACTATGCCTTACCCTCAAGGTGATACAAGACATCTCCTTGTCCATATCAACAAGGTGGGGGCCAGGAAAGCAAGAGGCTTTCCTATATTTTGTCCAGAGCAGGAGACAATAGCAACCATATTCTGTATATTTTTAATGAGAAACGGATGAAGGAAATGTTCTGAGAATTCTAACAATACAGCAGAGGGATACCCCTCGGTGCTAAGGACCAATAAGCTAATGAAGTTCCTCTTCACAAGTGAGCGAAGGAACAATGTCAGCTTCTCCTGCTCCATCAAGATGGGAATATGGTCATCTGCTCTTGGTCTCATGGATTCTGTAAATGAGTATGGCCGCAGGGACAACTCTATGGATTATATTACTAAAGGGCCCTGTTAGGAAGAAAACAGTAACTTTTCTATTCAGATCAACTTCAAAAGTTCATTAAGTGAATTGAGGGTAAGCCAACAATGGGAGGAGCTCAAGAACCAGCTGTTAAGTTCAGTGAGGACATAACCTGATGCAAGAATGAATTCCAGGAAACAATGACAAAAACAAAACTCGACTTGAAACTGGAACAAAAACATAACAGAAAACAAACATCAAACAGAGCAATTAAAAATCTCTTTTGAATTCTTCAACCCCAGAGTTAGTAACATGGAGGACAGAATCTCAAACCTCAAAGACAAGACAGAATAAATTAATAAGGAGTCTAAAAACTTCAATAAATTCAAAAAAATAATGTGAACAAAATATTAGGAAACTGTGGGATATCCTAAAGAGACCAAACATCAAGATCATGGGGATACCAGAGGGAGAAGAAACCCAGGCCAAAGGCATACAGAACATATTCAAAATTCAAAATTGTTGAAGAAAATTTTCCCATTCTTACAAGAGAAAGGTCGATCCAGATACAAGAGGCCCACAGAACTCCATACAGACAGGACCAAAGAAGGAACTCTCCAAGACATATCTTAGTTAAAATGTTAAACATAGAAAGCAAAGAGAGAGTGCTTAAAGCAGCAAGAGAGAACCAACTCATCATGTATAAAGGCAAACCCATTAGACTTACCTCAGATTTCTCATTGGAAACCAGGAAGGCCAGAAGGGCCTGGAACAATGTTCTACAAGGCCTAAAAAATTATGCCTTCCAACCCAGACTACTGTACCCAGCAAAGGTATCCCTCAAAATAGATGGAGAAATGAAAATATTCCATGATAAAGCAAGCTCTACAATTATAGGAACACAAAGCCAAACTTACATAGGGTACTGCAGGAGATATTCCACACAGAAGAGATTAACAGCCAATCTCAAGAGTCTAGTAGAGGACGAGCATGATAACCAAAATTATTGTGCTCATAATAACATGTGAGGCATCAACCCCCATAAACCCTCCACCATGGCAGGGTTATAACTTTGAATACTAATGGACTTAACCCACCCATAAAAAGATACAGGATAGCAGGATGGATCAGAAAAATGGACCCTTCCATCTGCTGCCTTCAAGAAACACACCTAACCTCTAAAGACAGAAATATCCTCAGGGTGAAAGGATGGAAAATGATCTTCCAAGCAAATGGAAATAAAAAACAAACTGGTGTGGCTACATTAATATCTGACAAAATAGACTTTAAACCAAAATTAATTAATAAGGCACAATGAAGGACACTTCTTACTCATCAAGAGAATGATCCAACAAAAGGATATCACTATCATAAATATGTATGCACCAAATACAGGTGCACCACATTTCCTAAAGCAAAACTTACTCAAAAACAAAACAGAAATAAATTCCAATTCCATCAGAGTAAGAGACTTTAATACACCACTATCATCTCTAGACAGATTGTCCAAACAGAGGATCATCAGCAAAAACCACAGAGCACTGCTGAGAAAAATCAAGGGAAGTCATGAATAAATGGAAATATATTTTGGGGTTTAAAAACTCAATATTGTTTCCATGCAAATGCTATCTAAAGTGGTTAAATGCAACCCTATCAAAAGCACAGGACTCTTCTTTTGCAGAAATAGAGAAACCTATTCCAAAATTCAAATGGAATCTCAAGGGATCACAAAAGTCAAAAAATCTTGAAGGAAAAAAAAGCTCAAGAATTCACACTTCCCATTTCAAAACTTTCAGCAAAGCTATAGTAATCAAAACAGTAGAGTATTGGTATGAAAAAAATTAGATAAACCAATAGAATAGAAATAGAAAACCAATAGGCCAGAAAGACACGAGTACACATATGGTCAAATTACTGACAGGACCTGAGGTCATTCAATGAGGAAAGAAGAGTCTTTTCAACAAAAAGGGCTGAGAAAATGAACAGCCACACACAAAAGGACCAAGCCCTACCTAACACCATGTATATAGCTTCACTAGAGTAGATTGAAAACTAAATGTAAGAAAGACCTGAGGGTTTACAACTCAGAAGAAAACATGTCGCAAAATCTTCACATTAGATTTGGCTATGACATTTCAGACACCAGGGCTCAAGAGACAAAAGAGAAAACCAGGTATAAAAATTACAAACTTGGGCTAGAGAGATGGGTCAGTGGTTAAGGCACTTGCCTCCAATGCCTAAGAACCCATGTTCAATTCCCCAGTACCCATGTCAGCCAGATGCACAAAGTGGCACATGCATCTGGAGGTTGTTTGCAGTGGCAGGAGGCCCTAGCACACCCATGCTTTCCTTCTCTGTCTCTATCTCTGTATCTGTATCACTCTCTTTTTCTCTCTCTCTGTATCTCTCTGCTTGCAAATAAATAAAATAGTTTTTTAAAAATTACAAACTTTTATGCACAAAAAAACATTATCAACAGAATGAAAAGCCAATCCATAGCCAGACATGGTGGCATAAGCCTGTAATCCCAGCATGTGAGAGGCTGGGACAGGTTGGGCTACATTTTGTCTAAAAAAAGAGAGAGGCTTGAGAGAAGGCTCAGTTGTTGAAGGAGATACTTGCTTGCAAAGCCTGCCAGTCTAAGTTCAATTCCCCAACACCCACATAAAGCAACACATACGAAGTGATGCATGACCTGAAATTCATTTGCCTATTTTCTCTCTCTCTTTCTCTCTCTCCCATAAATAAAAATATTTTAAAGAAGAAAAAAGAATTGAGAAAAGACAAGTCACAGAATGTGAGGAAGTCCATCTGTTAAAAGATGAATGTCCAGAGTAAATAGAAAATGCCTAAAACTAAAGAACAAAAAGTCCAAACAATTTAAAAATGGCCAAAGGATTTGAATAGACATTTATCTTGAGGACATTGCCCCCACCAACAACATACAAAAAAAAAACCTGCCTATTGCTTGTACAATTCATAACACCCTATCTCGTGGACTATTCCAGCAATCCCATTGAGGAGGGCCCTCAGTGGGTTGGGAGGCAGGGAGGAGGGAAATGGGGGTTACCAACACAAGACTTGTTCATACAGTGTTTCTAATTATTAACAATAAAAAGGTATACAAATGTCCGATAATGGCATTAAGAAATTCTCAATATCACTAAACATTATGGGAATGCAAATCTAATTTATAATGAGATACCACCCCACACCCATAGAGATGGCTAGTAAACAGAAAATAAAGTTGTTGGTGATGATGTAGAAGAGCTGAAATGTGTGGGTACTGACGTGGGAATGTAACATGACAGTCACTTTGGAAACAGTTGGTGATACTTCAAAAGTTGGAAATAGAATTAGCATCTTCCCTTCATTGAGCTCTAGAAAGACTACTTCACAGCTGATCTTGGGCACCAAAAAAGAACTTACAAAGATGTTCTCACTCTGAGAAATGCCAAAGGTGATGGATGATGGTTGCTTGGCTTGATTTTGTCATTCCTCATTATATTAAAACAACTTTGTACAGCTATGATTTTTCAATATGTAATTGTATTAAAACAATAAGTCCCGAGAGGGAAAAAGAAAGAGGGTTATGCAATTATCAGAAATCCTTTTCGTCAGGTATTGTTCAAAGAACACCGGACCAGGGATAGTTCACTTAGCAAGAATGCGCTCCAAACAAGGGCCAAGAGCATGCAAAACGGACAAAATGCAAGATTTTTACTTCATATTTTAAAATGAAATTAAAACTCACAAGAAATACTTATCTAGTAAAATTATAATTATACAATGTGCTTCTCACAATAGTTAAAGAATGAATGAATCAGTAATGTTTATTTTTATTTATTTATTTACGAGAGAGGAAGAGACAGAGAGAAAAAGAGAATATGGGTGCACCAGGGCCTCCTGCCACTGTAAACAAACTCCAGGGGCATATGTGTCCCCTGGTGCATCTGGTTTTATGTGGGTCCTGGGGAATGGAATCCAGGTCTTTAGACTTTGCAAACAAGGGCCTTACTGCGCTGAGCCATCTCTCCAGCACAAGCAGCCAATTTTTTCTGCATAGTGTTTTTATGAAATTGTGTTTAACTTCCACAGTACAATCCTAAGTGGGTCATTTCCACGAAGATATTCCTGAGCCTCATCTTTTCCCCAAGGGTTTGACTTAACTCTTTTCTATTTGAATCTGTCTTTTGAAGGAATACCTTCATGCCTTCAAATCAGCCCTTCCCTGGTAGCAGGTCTAAGTCTTGCCAAGGGCACAGGTGATGTGAGTAGTTCCCCAATACCATGTTCACCAATCTTGCCATATCCCAGGTCCTTTGTAAGGCACACATATTCCTAGCTTTACATAGCATTATTGAATTTGAATATGGAGAGGAACGAGTAACTGCGGTGGGAATTTTGTAGTAGTGGGGCTTGATGTTGGAGTGGACACTAACTTATGATTTGCCAGTTCCTGGGGGTAGTGCTTCTCAAACTGGGGACCATATTAAGATGTGGATGCTGATCAAGCAGATGGAAGTGAGGCTGGAGATGCGGCAGCCTCCAGATGCCCCTCTAGCCTTGCTACTCACAGCCACTGTTCATACTGATACCCCCGCCAGCCACCTACCACCTGCCAGCTCTGCACAGCCAACACTTAGGAAACAGCCTCCCAGCAAGGGCCACGTGGCAGAAACTGACTTCCTGCCTCTGCTTCCTGCGAATGCATTTTGCTTAGAAGCGATGCTTTAGTGTTCTTGCCCAGACCTGGGCTGTCACTTCATTTGCGAAGTACAGCATGAGAAATCCATGAACTTATTTCCTATTTTTTGTGTGTGCAGTAAAAATGCACACGACATGAAATTATCTAGACCACTTTTAAGTGTGCATACAGTGCACTGCTATTAAACAGAGTCATAATGCTGTTCAGCCACCATCCATCTCCAGAGCTGTTCATTTTACAAAGCAGAAATTCTGTGCCCATTCGCCAGCTGTTCCCCATTTCTTCCTTCCCCTAGTGAGTGGCACTGGCCACCATTTACATTCTAAGGTGTTGACCGCTCCAGGTACCTCCGATAAGTGGAGTCATGCAGTATTTTTTGTTGTTTTGTTTTTTGAGGTAGGGTCTTGCTCTAGCCCAGGCTGACTTGAAATTCACTATGTAGTCTGAGAGATCTCACAGCCGTCCTTTTACTTCTGCCTCCTGAGTGCTGGTATTAAGCCACCATGCTTAGCTAGCGTTGTTTTTTGTGAGTGGCTTGTTCCACTTAACATAGTATTCTCAAGGCTCATCCACGTGCAGCACATATGATTTCCTGTCTGTTAAAGCTGAACAATCTTCCTGTGTGTTCATAAATCACATTTTGCTCATCCATGCATGGATAGGCGGATACAGGCTGCTTTCACGTCTTAACTATCATTAAGTTCTCAGAGTGAGAAGATCTTTGTAAGTTCTTTTTTGGTGCCTATGATCAGCTGTGAGGTAGTCTCTAGAGCTCAGTGAAGGATCATGCATTTCCAGGTGAGACATTTCTACCCTGGGCTGCAGAAGCAAGCCTGTTCCACTGGGTGACAGCCACGGTGCAGATATGTGGGTGTTCAGTGATGGATTACCTTATCCACCATGAGGAAGCTCTCCAGCTTCTCTCCGTTTTCACAGGTGACATCGCCAACCTCTTTCACGGCTCTGGGCAGGATCTCTTGCACCTCCTGGGCAATCATTCCTGTATACAACATACTCCAACAGGTTTAATCAGGGAAATACCTTTAAGAGAAGATACTCACAGGATCACCTGCATTGAAGCTGTGAGAGTGTCGGGACATCTTTGGAAATGAAGTTACCTGAGCTTTTACTTGGATGTACAATTGAACCAAGAACACACACACACACACACACACACACACACACATACTCTCTCTTTCTCTATCACTTGTTCTCTCTGTCTCTGTCTCTCTGTCTCTATCTCTCTCTGTCTCTCATATCTCTGCCAAATGTTGGGAAAGGTAAACCAATAACTTAACATCTTTGTACACAGGAGGAAGGAAGTGTGCACCATTAGTTCAACTTCCATTTGTCCCTGTTCTTTTCCTAAAGGAGGCCTTGGCCCCTGGTGTTCCTGTTTTCATTAGGACTCCTGGGTTGAAAACTTTGCACCACTTTGCTCAGTTTCTCTTACCTAGATCTCCTACCCTTCCTCCTTCACTCTACAACTGTGGTGCTGTGATGGTAAATGTCTCCATAGTTTTGATTGAGTTTCCTACTTAAGTCTCCAGCAGTGGTGGGGGAGGGGGGCTTGAGTCCAGCCCTTAGATGTGTAGTGAGCCAGCTTGAGCTCTGGCTGTTCCTTGTGTCTCTCTGCTATGGATGTATGATGAAGTGAGCCAGCTTCTTCTGCCATGATGAAGCTTATCCTGGAAACTGTAAGCCTGAAATCAACCCTGTCCTTCCATAAGCTGCTTCTGGCGTGTGTTTGTCACAACAACGAAAAGGTAACTGCATCAACAACCTAAGACTGTCCAGGAGTTCCCAGAACTGTTACCTCATCTTGAACCCTGTGGTAGTTTGAATGGACTGTCCCACATAGGATACATTCACATGTGTTTGACTACTTAATTCCCAGGTGGTGTTGCTATTTGGTAAGATCCTTGCTGGAGGAAGTGTGTCACTAAGAGAAGGCCTACCTGCTGCTCTTTCTCTCCATTTCCTCCCCAGTGATGTAACAGTGTGACACCAGCTTCCCACCCCTGCCATGTGGACTCTATCCTCTGAAGCTAAGCCAAATGAAACCCTTTTTCCTTCATAAGCTGCTTCTGGTTGGGTATTTCTTCTAAGCGAAGAGAAGTAACTGATATAAACCCTTAGCTCATGAGCAAGCAGACTCAAGGGAAAAGAAAAAATATATTTAAAATTCTCCACTAGGATTTGGAGTGCAGGAATGAGGGTGTAGAGAAAACATAATAGACAAACTCTTCAGTCTTCCATGTTCTAACAAATGTGGGTTTCACAGAGGCTGAGTTTGCCAACAGGGTATTATCAAATGCCAAAGCACACGACTTGAAGGTAAAGAGAGAATTAAAACTTTATTAGCTGACAATAGAAAACTGAAGAGGGAATTTGTGTGTGTACCTGTTTGGTGGGCAGTGTTTATTCCCATCACAGATGCGAATTCGGGCTTGTAGTCATACTCCACAATCCTCATTTGGGCTATTCTTCTCAGCTGCTCATTTGTGTCAACCTGATTTAATTCAAGAAGAGCACATGTCGCCTGTTTAGATACTCACTATTCAAAACAATACCCAGAGTGACCCCAGAGAGGTGGAGAATGCTCCAGTGAGGCTGTTCTATCAAGTTTAAGAGAAATTCCTATTGTACTCTTTAGAGAGCCAAAGTTTTAATGTTCTCTTTGGTAATTTCCATCCACTAATAAGCTGACCCACGGTTGTTGTTTTATGGGGGGTTTTTGACCTTTTTTCCTCTCCTTTGAAAAGTGCATCCTTTCAGCTGTGGAGAGAAACAATGGCTGTTTGGGATGATAAGGTATCGTTTTAATGAACCCACAGGTTCACAGCAAAGCTTGGATTTACACACTGAAACTTCAATACCAAATCAAGGAAAGCCCTCAGGTGGAGAGAGCGTATATTATTGAGTTACTTTTGGATATTTTGTTGGAGGAAATTTCTTTGAGTGGATTTCAAGCCTGGATTCCCCACCTTCTAGCCCTTTGGGACTCAGGGCTTCCCTTTACTATAAAGTTCTCCCCCAGCCCCTCCCAGATCCTTCTAGTGAGCAAAAGCATCCTTATCCTTAAGTTGTTTTTCTCAGCTCTTATGTCAATATGAAAGTGACTAAAATGAATAATAAATAAACTGACTAACCAGTGCCTTGCATAGATTTTCTTAAAAATGTATCAGCATATATTCATTGTATGTAATATTGGGTTTCATTATGACATTTTGTTTTGTTTTGTTTTTTGAGGTAAGTTCTCACTGTAGCCCAGGCTGACCTGGAATTTACTATGTAGTTAGTCTCAGGGTGGCCTTGAACTCTAGATGATCCTTCTACCTCTGCTGTTGGGTTTAAAGGCATACACAACCACACCTGGCACTCATTATGACGTTTTCATGCATGTGCTTTGATCATATTCCCCTATTACCTTCTCTATCCCACCATCTCCCCTCCCATTGCCCTTCCTCCTTTCCCAAATAATTCCTCTTCTGCTTTTATGGTTTTTGGGTTTTTCCCACTCTAGATTCAATATATAAGGGAAACATGTGATATTTGTGCTTCTGAATATAGCTTATATTAGTTAACATGATGATCTCCAGTTCCATCTGTTTTTCTGGCAAGTGACATAATTTTGTAATTTTTTTATGGTTGAATAATATTCCTTTGCTGTCTCCATTCGTCTGTTGCTATGTTCCAAGGATGGCTCTATATTGTGACTATTTTGAATAATGGTGCTGTGAAAAATGAGTGTACAGTCACCAATGCTGTATTCTGACTTTAGATTTCTTCAAGTATATACCCAGTAAGAGTACAGCTGGGTCATATGTTACTTGTATTTTGACATCTTAAAGGAAATTTCATTCTCACTTCTATAGTGACTATACTAATTTATACTCCCATAAATAATATATAAGGGTCCCTTTCCCCCACATTGCCCAGCATTTCTTGATGTTTGTTTTCTTAATGCTAGTCAATCTTACTAGAGGAAGATGAAATCTCAATGCAGTTTGGATTTGCATATCTCTGATGGCTAAAGACGTCAAATGTTTTCATATGCTTTTTTGTCCATTTCCTCATCCATTTATTAATGATTTTATTGCTACATTTTTTGAGTTCTTTATATAGTCTTCATATTCTTTGTCTGGTGCATAGCCGGTGCAGAGGCTTTGTTGCATTCAGAGGTCTATCTTTACAACTGCAGTTTCTTTTGCCGGATATAATCCTTTTGTAAGACTTCAGATGGCTGCCTTTCATTGGAATCATAGATGCATGTGTCACTTTTTTTTTAGGTTTCATGTGGATGCTAGGAAACTGACCTCACTCCATGAGGCTTGCAAGCAAGTGCCTTTAACCACTGAACCATCTCTCCCGAGCCCAAACTTCTTGAACTTTTGACATGTTCACTTTTCCTCTTTTTTCAACTTACATATATATTTATATAAGTTGGAATACAGAGATTTAAGTATCATTCATTCTGGCATTTTTTTTAATTTTAAGATATTTTATTTATTCATTTTCAAGCAGAGAGAGAGAGAGAGAGAGAGAATGCACCAGGGCCACCACCTTGTGGGTCTGGCTTATGTGGGTCCTGGGGAATTGAACCCGGGGCCTTAGGCACTGGAGGCAAGTGCCTTAACCGCTGAGCCATCTCTCCAGCCCTCATTCTGGCATTTTTAAATACTATTTTTATTCCCATCACCTCTCCTGCCCCCCTTCTCTCTCTTCCCCACAATTCCCTTCTCTCCTGTATCACATGTATCATCTTGTCCTTCCCTACCCTCTTTTCTAGCTCATCTCTTTATATTCACTTTGGGTTATGGTTCTGTCTTCATAGGTTTCATTCACATTTGCCTCCCTACATATACATACTTATAAATATTACATGCAAAGACCCACATAACAGAAAGAACACATACATGGTTTTGGCCTTTCTGAGTTTGAGTCACTTCATCTAATATTATTCTTTCAAAATCCATCTAATTTCCTGAAAATTTCATCATTTCATTTTTTGATATTACTGCACAGAATTCCATTGTGTACATGTACCACATTTTCCTTATCCATTCATATGTTGATGGGTATTTTGGCTGACTTGAATTCTTATCCATGTGTAAGTACCTCTGTAGTAGAGCGTGGAATTCTTCAGGCATAATCTCAGTTCTTCGGGAATGATGGAGCTGCATCATATGGGAGATCTATGTCTAACTTTTTGAGATACCTCCATACAGATTTCATAATGGCTGTAACCAGTTTGTACTTCACCAGCAGTGATGAGAGTTCCTCTTTCCCTGCTTCCTTGCCAGCATTTGACCTCTGATAGCCTTGCTGATGGGAGTCAGAGGGTAGGTAGCTCAAAGTTGTTTTGATTTGCATTTCCCTGGTGGCTAGGGATGTTGAACATTTTTTAAAGTGCTTATGGGCAATTTGAGTTTCTTCTTTTGTGAGCTGTATGCTCATTTCATTAGCTCATTTGGTGATTGGTAGATTTATTTTTTATGTTTAATTTTTGCAGTTCTTTATAAACTCTCATATGTTCACTTTTGTCTCCAATTAACACCCTGGCAATTGTGGGTAAGAGAAACAAAACAACCTTTGAGCCTTCCATCTTATTCGATTTCTTTTCTAGATGTTATTTTTAAATGTTTTGCTATCTCTTTTTTTTTTCAGATTTCACCAAAGAATTTGACTATGCATTCAACTCTCCCCATCCTCATGGGTTTCTTTTCTGCATTGGCATCACAATTCTTCAGGTCTCTTGGGTTTCCACCATGTCCTTTCCTCCTGATGCTGCTCAGTTCCCACTGGCAGAGATGCATTTCCTCCTCCAGTCTGCAGTCTCGTTAGCAGTCACAGTGCCACTGTTTGGGCAAAGCTGCTTCTCACTCCAGCCCATGCCATGCCCCAGTGCTTCTGCTGCACAAGCCTCAGCCGTCCTTGCATCATCTTCTCTGTATCTTGGATATATGCCTGGGTAAATAAAGATCTCCGCCAGGACTCTGCAGACACTCCTGTGCTTAATCTCCACAAAGCAACTCTGTGGCTGTGAATGAGAAGACGCCAGGCAAGGAGGAGCTGCAGCCTCTATTCTTCCCAGGTACTGGATTGAACATCATGACTGGTCACTTTATTTGGCAGTAACTCATGAAGAAGCTAGCACTGGATGGTATGACATCTTTAAATAATAAAAAATTGCCCCCAGTCCTATGCACATAGTCAAATCAACTAAGGATCACGGCTCGAATGATGGCTTGCATTTACCTCTCCAAATTCACATTGAAATCGAATCACCCTTGTGGTAGTAGTAAACTGTTTGGTGAAGTAATTAAGTCATGAGCTCTCTACCCTTGTGAACGGATCACTTTATAAAAGTGCTGTAAGGAATTAGCAGAGACCCTTTTGTGCCCTTCTATACCTTTGAAGACAGGTTCAAAGCACCTTCTTTGCAACAAACCCAGGAGGCTTTCAGTGGTCACTGGCTCTGTCAGCGCCTTGACCTTGGACTTCCTAGCCTTTAGAACAATGAGGAATAAATTTCTATTTCACATAAATGAACAACTTATGGCATTTTGTTATAACCACACAAATGGTCTAAAAGTTATCCTTCTAGAAAATCTGGAAAAATGACTCTCTTATTAAAAGTTGGAAAAGCTGAGACAGGGAGAGGTGTGGATGAAGTTCACACGTCCATTAGCACCATGATGGACATGACCACCATCTTGGTCCTCCCTGTAATACATGTGAGTGGATCAGAAGAAAGTTCTAGGAGTATATATTTCCTAAATATATAGAGAGAAAGCATATTAATATGAAACATACATTCATAAATGAATCAAATGTAGTATGCATTTTGTGCAAGTGAAAGAAAAATAATGTCTATTTGCTTAGCATTTGTACAGATCAAAAAATGTTCCACACGTATAATCTGAGAAAAATTCTTTGGCATGGGTAAAATGAATATGAGCATTCCTTATTGACGTGCTACAAACCAGAGGCCTATCACATTTCTGGGCTAAAGCACTAGGCTGGTGGAGTCAAGACAAATCTGCAGCTTTTTACTACAGACCACAGTTTTCTTTAACCCATCAGGCTGCTGTGAGCAGGAAATGTTTAGGGTTTGGGATGATGTTTTATTTATATGGAGAAAGCTTTCTAAAAGGGATTTAGGAGGTTCCAGGCAACTTTGTTATTTTTTATTTTTAATATTTTTTAGTTATTTGCAAGCAGAGATAGGGAGAGAGAGAAAGAGAGAGTGAGCGAATGGGTGCACCAGGGCCTCCAGCCACTACAAAGGAATTCCAGTTGCACGGGCCACTTTGTGCATCTGGTTTTATGTGGGTACTGGGGAATTGAACTCAGAACCTTAGACTTTACAGGCAAGTTGTCTTAACCACTCAGCCATCTCTCTCCAACCCTAAGTTTGTTATTTAAGACAATATATTTTCTTCAAACCAAGAAACAAAATTGGGAGATTTTTGGTCAATGAAATTCTGTGTGAGCTGTGTGATGATAGCAAGCAGGGCCATGCAGGCCATTCTGAAATTGTCACGTTCCACTAAGACTTCCAAGTGAGACTCGGTAAGGCACTGTGTGCAACCAAGGATATATTTGAACTAGTGTGATCTGAAATGCAGACAATGGATGCCTGTCTAAAACTCAAAGGTTCACTATCTAGGACTAATATTTGGAATTGTATGAATTCCCATCTGGCTGGAAAGGCACAGCAACTCTAACATGGACTGCAGCTTTGCAAGCAGTGTGAGAGCCTACAAATACAAGGCTTCCCTGGAATCCTATCAGAGAGGCATTCCTGAGCTGGCTTAGAAATCTGCACTGGGAAAGGAATGCAGTCTGGAGGAAGGGCCAATGATTAACAGATTAGGTCTCCTATTTGCTAAGAAAAAAAATAATAAGGAAAAGGAGGTTTAAGACATACTTTGGCCACAGTTGTAAAATGCTTTGAACAGAGGGCTACTTGGAAGAGAAGGGCCCTCAGTGAAATGGGGAGCATGGAGCAGGGTAAAGAAGGGCAGTGAGAAAGGAATGCAGTAATATATGCTCATGTAGGAAAGTTTTCACTAAATGTGTTTTCTCGAAGGCTTTCAGGAGAAGGAGCAGCGTGAGAAGGTAGGGAAGCAGCAGAAGAAGTGAGTGGACAATGAGAGGAAGGGTGGGGGAGCTGGAACCTCAGTGAGCAGGTTAGGGTTAGAATCTTCATGTAATCTGCCTAGCCCTCAGAGCCAGGAAACCTGCCAAGGTCATTCTGTTTTATCAGCTCAACTGGTTAAAAGGTCATCACGACTCTGGGGGCTGGTCAGGTGGTCCATTTCCACGTTATAGTTCAAGCAGGAAAAACACCTTGGAGGAGTGGTCTCATTTTGGTTTGTGCTAGGAGACTACCTCTCCAGAGAGGGGCTGTCTTCACCCCCAACCCAGGTAGATGGCTCTAGTAAAGGCCATGATTGGAGAGGCCTCTCAACTGCCCCTCAGGTGTGATGCTCATGATCAGAGAAGATAGGGACCAGAAGTGCCAACCAGAGCCCCGAGGATGGAGAGGCTGGAGATGTCACCTGGGTGAAAGATAGGCTGGTAAGCGAGGAAGAAGAGAGAAAAGACAAGCTCGGGCACTTGCCAAGCCCAGAAGGAAGCAGTGGCCTGTGGAAGATAGTTCAGACGTGCTGTGTGGGACACCAATGTCACGGCCACTGCCCACTGCTCCCGTCAGATAAACCCCACCTCGGGGGATGGGACCAGCTTTACAACTTCAGCAGAATGCCCGGTGACTCAAGCCATCATCATTTTTAAACAATGTCAATCTGCCCGAGCCGGGCACATCAGACCAGGAGCACCCATGACACCTGACCCTGAACCACGACAGCCCAAGCTCACCTCCTGGATATGCTGCTTCACCCGCCCGTCAGAGGGATGCATGATGGTCCCCATCACCTTCATGTTGCCGCAGACAACCAGGGCTTCGTCGGGTGCATCTGTGTTTATTCCCACTCGACCATGACAGACCACAGATTCTGGAACTTGTCCTCGCTGCCATAAGCCATCACTGTCATTTTCAAACTGCCCAGGGTTAGAGGCCTAGAAAAACACAATATATTACAATTAAAGTTACAGTAGCAAGAAGAGATCATCACCAAATCTCAGAGCAAAAGAAACAGAATGTTATCTGAGTCTTCCCATGAGATTCCTATGATAAGGGGAAAATTCTGGGGACCAGGAGATCCAAGGAGCCCCCCAATAATGGGAGCTTTGGTTACCATGGTTGTGAATTTCTGTTCTCTGTTGCACTCTACAAGATTCAAAAGGCGTTTAGTTATCCCAGGTGAATTATTTCTTTTAAAGCAGAAAACAAAACTTTAAATTATTCTTTTTCAAATAATTATAATGATATAAAATCAAAACATATATAAAAAATTGCAAGTTTTTGAAGCTCAGATAAATAAAAATACTTTTCATTTAGATAACCCGTGATAGTTTTGAAGGATTCATATTTATGATTTCACATGTAATTGACAAGCAAATAATAACACAGATATATTTAATATGCCTTTACTACTCCCGGAACACAGATAGTACTGAAGCAAGAATAATAACAGCTATATTTTTGAGTGCTAATCCATACTGCAATTCTGATATAGGCATAATTACCTCATGTTCCTGATAATAACGCTCTGAAAGGATAAATTGCCTAAGAATGTAGCTCAGCAGCCCTGGAGCTAGAACTATGTCTCCTCTGATTATGAAGTAATGATACTAACTTTACTATCTGGTAGTATTGCCTAGAAGTAGCCTTGAAGGCCTTTAAAAACATTCCAAATGAAACTATTGGGCTCTTCGAAGTTATAGAGATTTTACTCTTAAATAAAATTCTTTGCCAAAGATTTTTCCACTGTGCTTTCTTCACTATTTCCCTGTAGCTGCTAATGTTTTCCAAACATTTTAAGGACTACTAAATCTCTCAAAATTCTCATAAAAAATAAATTTGCTTTTTTAAAAAAATATTTTTATGTAAAAATATTTTTACCTATTTATTTGCAAGCAGAGAAAGATAGAGAGAATGAGTATGCCAGGGCCACCAGCCACTGCAAACAAACTCCAGATGCATGCACCACTTTGTGCATCCTGCTTTACATGGGCACTGGGGAATCAAACTTGGGTGGTTAGGTTTTGCAGGCAAGTGCCTTAACCACTGAGCCATCTCTCATACTTTAAAAAATAATGATATATTCTCACAAGTGGGATTTTTTGTGTGTGTGTGAAGCAGGCTGTCACAAACCCAGACCATTGGGATCCTGACCATCTAAACAGGCAGCATAATACAGTGACATCACAGCTTTCTGTGGTCCATGGGATGCTGCAAGCTCAGCATCTGAGCATGCGCTAGTTACCTCTCAAGCCATCACAATGGTTTGCTCAAGGATAGAGACTGGGAGACTTAGAAACTGGTGTGGGAAGATATACTGTGCACTGGATGCCTTCTTTGTATTTTAATGTCTTGCCATATGCACATGTTACATATTTTAAATTGACTACAAGAAACAGCCAAGTTTCATTCTTAGTCTGGTTTTGGTTGAAGAACTTTCAGGTGTCTTCAATTTCCTATCCCATTCCCTCTTGCCTGAAACCTGAGCGGTGTGAAAGATTCATCCACTGACACTTCATGTTGAAAGGTTAGAACGCCACAGCCCTGAGCATTGTTCTATACAAATTCACTCGAACAAAAGTTTTTCTGCAAGACCCCTGGAGCCCTCTGGGATGTGAATGGGAAGCTGGCTTGTAGTCAAGTTCCTTTATGGTGAGAATCAGCTAAGTCCAAAGGGATGGCAGAGAAGGTGTTGGTGCATTTAGCTCTCTGCTAGACATAACGAGCCACTTCAAGGAAACAAAACAGGACAGTGATAGATTTTTGTGTTGCCCTTAATGAGCTTTGGGATAATTATTATCATATTGGTAACTCAATACTGAAACAGCAGATGCAAGTAGATTTGACTTTTTGGAACAACGGCAGCATTTTCACTTGGCTTTCATCCGATGAAGTCTACTCCCTAAAATATGTTCAAATCGTTTTGAAAGGGACACAGATCTCCAAGGGACTCTGAGGAAAGGTCCTCATCTAAGTGTTGCTACAAGATCTATGAACTTGCTTCCCTTCTCTGGACTCTATAGTCGTCATGTGCCAAAGCAAACTGTAATGTAATAACTCTCCCCAGAATTAGAAGTTTGTATTCACACGAGGTTCAAAAGAGATTGATTGAAATCAAACACCAAAATGAACTCATTAAAATTTATAAAATACTGTCTCACAGCCTCATATTTTAGACAACACCTGAACATTCCAGTCCAGTTAACAAATACATCGGGCTGTATGTCCTTGGGGCAGTCATTGATCTTTTGACCATCCACCCTCCTGGGAAGAATAAAGGCAAGTATGCCATCGTCATCATCACACAGGGTATGTGTGTGAACCATCTGCAAAATTAGAATAGTCACAAATTCACCCTCAACACACTCTAGTGGACACAGCAATCAGTGTTTATCTTATAATCACCTTAGAAGCACACCTGCAGAGTACATAATTCCTGGGGAATGCCATTCAGGAAGAATGCAATGTCAAGGGCGCCCCCTGCTGGTGCCTGCGGTAGGAATCAGCCATCTGAGACCTGCTCAAGCCCTGAGTGAAAAAAACCTGGCTGGGATTTGTTTGTTTTGCCATTACTTGTGATTCTAAAACACAGCCAGAGAGCCAATATAAGAGCTTGACCTGAGGAAGGCCCCTCTTAGGAAATCAATTTTTACACCTTTTCTATGAGTCATAAAAAATGGGCCTAGAGATGCCCTCTACCCATGTTATTAAAGTGGGGTTTGCAAATCAGCATGTCAGTGGTGGTCAGGAGCTTGTTACAAATGCAAATTCCCGGGCATCCTTGACCCATTCAGTCAAAACTCTGAGGATTGAATCAGGCCATTTATTATTATTTTTTTCAGGCTATGAATGTGAGATCCTTCTGCCTCAGACCCCTAAGTGCTAGGATTTCAGGTATGGGTCACCACACCAAATGCGAGAACCTGTTTTTATTTTTTGCATGGGTGTAGTGGTGGTGTGTGCAGTGTGATGTGTGTGGTGCACGTACATGTGTGTGCAGATGCTGGTGGAGACCAAAGGAGAGTCAGACATCTACCTCCATCGCTCATCTGCATGCTTCCTTGAGATGGATTCTCTCACTGATTCTGGAACTTACCCTTTATACAAGCCCCCTCTCTGCTCCAATCAGGACTGGGTTTACAGACATACATGGCCACTCTCAGCTATCTACATGGGTGCTGTTGAACCAAACCCAGGCTATCTTAGGGCCTCTGAGGCCCTGTCCTTTCATAGGAAGTGCTCTTACCCACTGGGCCGTCTCTTCAGTGCTGAGAAGTATTCTTTTATTCCACATTCTGCCTGCTATGAGTCACCCCTTCTCTAGCTGACAGTAGCTCTGTTGATTTCCATGTACAGGCTAAAGCAGACATGGCTCCATAAAGTGTGTGTGTGTGTGTGTGTGTGTGTGTGTGTGTGTGTGTGTGTGTGTGAAGAGGGAAACTAGGTTTGTAGTTGGCAATAGGCAAGAGCCCATGAAATAAATTGGTACCCAGTACTGCTTAATTCTGCCCCTATCCATTGCCATCCTGGCAGATAGCATTGCCTTCTCCACCCCGATGTTGGCTTCCTACCTCAGTGTGGTTTGCAGAGAAGGAACAGAGAACTTTTTGGAGAATGTGACCATTTCTATTCTTCTGAGAAAGAAATTGAAATAATTTATTTATTTCCAAAAGAAAAAGTTCCTAGAGTGTCTTTGAAAGGCAGACAAAGGGAACTTTGTGCTTTGGATATTGAGGGGTTCCAATTAACAGACTTCTCCGTTAGCAAAATGCTAGTGAGCTCGGCTCCTCTTCCCTTGCTGCTGTGTGGATGTGCACAGTGCTACAGGAACCACCAGCAAATGGAGAAACCTCGTCGGCAGACAAATTATCCAAAGTTTGCAGGTGACTAGCAGACTGAATCATCCAGTCCTTCCAAAGAGAAATCCAAAACAATAGCAACCCAGGTAGCCAGACTTCACTTCAGAAAGCCAGCACAGGAAAGCGATACCAGATCACACCAAGATGGCCCTGACTTCTGAGGGACAACAGCCAATCACAGTCCTGCCTGTCTTTGCCTCATTTGCCTTAGGTTATGCAAAACTCCTGCCCTGCCTGAATGGTGAATGGCAGGGCTCCCCTGGGAGAAACGAACACAAGGTATTTACATTATGACTTCACCTCTAATAAAGCCACAGGCATTTGGAAGAAATAGCTTTTTGAGAAGTAACTGAAGGATTTCCACTAATAGGTGGCTTATTACTCTTAATTACCTGAAAGAATTCGAGAGGGTCCTTTGTTTCAAGGCAAAGAGAAACACCACTTCCTCAAGTGGGCTGATGGGTCCCCAGGGCCTCAGGTTGGCAGCTGCAGACATGGCCATGGGCCTCAGTGAGTGATTTTCCCAGAGGAGTCTGTCCATTCACCCTGTGTCACTGTCCGAGACCTGTGACCACACAGCCCTCCCAGGGCTGCAGGACCTGTGCATGCTCGGCAGCAACCAGCCTGGAACCAGCACACTGCGGCTGCAGCTGCCAAGATGCCAGCCCACAGCTGTGACCACCGGGTGCCCAGCTGTGGCACTGTGGGGCATGGACAACCTTCCTGGAAATTTCCCTGCTACAGGCTCTGGCTCAGAGAGAGCTGGGTTGTAACCTGACTCTGTGTGATTGTGTGATTATGGTTAAGTTAGCTGCTTAAGCCTCAGTTCCTCTGGGTAAGAACACAATAAAATGCATAGCAGTGTAAAATGGTGTTGTGCACTGATGTCTAGCTCTGTGCTTAGAACACAGAGGAAGAGTTGGGATTTCTCAGCCTCAGCACCTTGGACATTAGGTAGGAAGAGCTTCTTATGCCGGAGAGTCTGGGGGTCCTGTACACTGAAAGGTACTGAGAATCAGTCCCTGTCTCTACCAGGACTAGCAACCAAAAATACTTCCACTTATTGCCAAATGGTCCTTTATGGACAAAATTGCCCTTTATTGAGAACCACTGTGTAGAAACCAAAATGATGGCTTCTGCTATTATCATTATTGCCGTCATCATCATCGGTGAGGAAATATCAAAGAAGGCACTGAAAATTCAAACTCTTTAACAGGGGAGACAAGCATGTGGGATCAGAGAAAATCAGAGAACTGAGCTTACCCTTACAATGATCCTTTCAGAGATGTGGGCAGCCAGCAGATAGAACTGGTCTTGGTTAGCAGCGTACAGTCCGACCACCAACATGAAGTATCTAATTGGGAGACAGCAGACGGAAGCCAGCACGTCAGGGAACAGATGCTCTTTGTGCAAATACCAGCTTGCAGGTGGTCACTGGTGCTCTTCCCTGGCCCAGGCTGCTCACTTGAGGGCTGCCATTCCCCTCAATCCTGCTTTCAGTTGCACCCCCAAATAGGACAGCAATTGATTGGCTTGATCTTATCCCAGGTGTGTCTTTTTCCTGGTTTGAGGTGTCTAGGAGCCGTTTTGGAGAGAAAAGCAGCCTTCCTGGGGAAGGTCCCTGTGGGACCTGGATCAGCCCAGCCATAGGGACTTGGCCAGGCCTCACTCTGCTGCCTTCTTACAACCTGCTCACAAACAAATGAGTTCCTAGGGGTCCCTGTGTCCACAAGCACCCAAGTCACATGTCCCAGGCCTTAAAAAAGAGGGGGTCTCGGTAGAGTCTGCCCACCATATTGGCTCCATCCCATCCTGACCCTGCTCAAGGCCATGCATCCTGAACCTTCAAGATCCTCTGACCTTATAGACAAAGATTTGAACTGAACAGCCCTCAAACTGCTCCCGCAGTAATGTCCCTCTCTGTTAAATACCATCCTCATGAGTCCCACTAACGAGACAGTTTTAAGATTCAATGATCTCTTGAAAGTCAAAACAAAAACTATCCTAACCAGAGAAGCTTGTGCTTTACAAACTGCATGGAAAAACCTCTCCAACTTCCTCTAGGGTGCTATCAGAATTCTCAATTAGGAGGCCTGACCCTGGGTCAGATGCTCACCCACATTAAGAGAAAAATCACAGGAGCTTAAGTTCAGATCCCAGACTTCAAATAAAAGCCAGAGGCTGCAGTGGGCTTTTGTAATCCCAGACAGAACACCTAAGGCAAACTGGGACAAGGAGACAGGAAATTTCCTGAAGCTTATGGACTAGCTGGTCTGACAAACACAGTAGCAAACATGGGAGACCCTCCCTCAAGAGAGGTAGAAGGTGAGGACCGACACCCCAAAGTTGTCCTCAGATCCCCACACATGTGTTGTGGCGTGTGTCCACACTCACATGCATGAACACAAACATATATACACCAGAAAACGAAAGATGTAACTAGTGGCTCCCAAATTTGAACATGTATCAAAATACCTGAACTTTATTAAAATGTAAATTGCTAAGGTCAGTTTGCCAAAGTTGTGATCCAAGAAGTCTTTGGCAAGGTGAGGCCTGAGAACTTTCCTTTCCAAAAGGGCCCAGATACTGTTATCTCTGCTAGTCCTAGGGACCACACTTCAGGGATCCCAGATCTAAATTTTGGTACCAAATTTCTTTCTTTTTTCTAGTCTTTTTTTCTTTTCTTTTCTTTTGTGTTATAAGTCAGAGTCTCACTATGTAGCCTGGGCTGTCCTCAAACTCAAGATCCTCTTGCCTCTACCTCCCAAGTGGTGGGATTACTGGCGTGTGCCACCATGCCTGGCTCTTTTCTTTTTTAATTAATAAGGTCGTGGCAGTTTAGGACCAGCACATAGGTTGGAGCAGTGGAGTTGGCGCTCAAGAAAAGATGGCGATGAGGCACAAACAGGTAGAATTCTAGAAAATCAGGAAGGAATCAGGCAGAGCAAGAGAGTGGGCATTTCTGGAGTAAGGATGGGGAAAAAAAGATATGTGTGTGTGAATGAGATACATTAATAGATTTAGTCAGATTATGAAGAAGCTCTGCTTAAGAAAGACCAGTTTGATGGCTGGTTGGGCCAAGAGTCTCAGAGGGACTTGGAGGGCCACTTCTCGGTCATGTGAATTGCCTGGCTACTCAGTGTTCACAAGGGACAATGGTACCTCTGGTCAGGATTGGGCTTCCCCTTCTTTCTCATGTTGTTTGCTGTGGTTTCGCTGAAGTGCAATCTTCCCAGAGTTACTCTGGTAACCTGGTCAGCCAGCAGGTCAATTCTAAAACAGCAGAAATATGAAGAGATGTAAGTAGAGTCCTTGACCATGTCTAATCCATTCTTAGACTCTCAAGTACGTCTGGTACCCCATTCTCATCACACTGGTTATTAGTCAACAGTCCACATAATGGGCTAGAGTGGTTACTAGGGAAGGGCACAGAAGCTCCACCCTGGGTTTCAGACTCGTAGAGGACCTCTACCAACGGGTCTGTTACCTCCACAGTGGGGAGAAAAGACGCTTTTCATCTGTGCTCTCCTGATGCTCTAGTCCTTCGCTCCTCACAGGCACTTCTACTAGCTTCTTCCTCACAGTCTTGGCTTCTCTTTCATGTATATGATCAAAGGAAAATGAAGGGCAAGCCAGATGCACCAGGCAAGTCAAGTGCCGTGTGGTGTGTGTGTGTGTGTGTGTGTGTGTGTGTGTGTGTGTGTTCTGGTGTAGGGTCTGCACCAGCAGTCTGTATGAGCTGCTCCCCAAGCCATAGGGCCAAACAGGATTGACTGTGGGTCAACCTTAGCTGCCTCATGTGTGTGTCACAACAAATAAGCCTAGGAACAGACCTTGCCCAGCCATGCTAGAGAAGGATCTCTAACTTTGGGCTTCAATACTGCTGGATACTACCATAGTTGCAAGCTTTCTCTTGTGACTCATTCTGTCATCTGTCAGTGTAGCCTTAAAAATAAGAAACCATGAATTGCATGTATGCCATGCATTTGAAACTTTGAAATGAATTCAATCCTAAATGAAAAATCAACAGATTTAGCTATAGTCTGTCTGAAAGAACTAAGCTGTTGGCACAATTGTTACTAATAAAAAAATTATAAAATGAGTAATGATTGTTAAATGAACCTTTTCATAAGGAATGTTTTTTGCAATGACTTCAATGTCTTTTAACAACTTTATTTTTATTGGTAAATATGTATTCATAACATTAATGAATTGTGAACAATTTAGTTTCTACAGTGGGTTTCATTTTTTTTTTATTTGAGAGAGGAAGTATGGGCATACCAAGGCCACTTGTTCCTGTTAATGAACTCCAAACACACATGCCAATTTGTGTGTCTGGTTTACTTGGGTACTGGGGAATTGAACTCCAGGCCTGCAAGCTTTACAAGTAAGTAGCTTTAACCATGGATCCATCTCCCCAGTCCGGGTTTTATTTTAGATAAACAAAATAAATTAGATGATAGATCTTCTTCCCACCCAAAATATTCACCATGAAATTCAGAAAAAAAAAGAATCTTACTTAACAGGATTAAAAATCTTTTTGCTTCTATCTGCTTGGGATTGTTCAATATCAATTACTTGATTGGTGGCTTCTACCTGTATAGGAAAACAAAAGTAAGTTAATTACTTACTAAGTTAGTTAATTTATTAATAATAAGGTTCATTAGTAGAGAATGTTCAGGTACTTTAAAATGTTTTGAAGGCACCATGCTAGATTCTGGGGGGAGGTATGAATACCTAAAAATGCACACATGATAATGGAGTCTGTCCAGAGGCAGTATGGTGTTGATGAGGAATAAGAGAAATACTGCAAAATCAAGCAATGAAAACAGAACAAAACAGAGTTATTCAGGTGAATAGTGAATGCAGAGTATGATACAAGATAGGAACACCAGAAGCAAAAAACAAGAACAGGCAGCTCAAAGGATGTGTGCATTCATTCATTCATTTGCTCGTTCATTCCACCAACACTTAGTGAGCGCCTACTATACTCCAGGCACTGCTCTAAGCATTAGAGGTAAGAAATAAACACAATTGTGGGTGGATATGGTCAATGCGTTGTGTATGCAGCTGTTATCACAGTGAATTCCACTACCTAGATAATTCATACTTGTTAATAATGATAATTTTTAAAAGTGAATGAAATTTTTAAAAAATCTCTTGGCCTAGGAGCATAGGAGGATTGCATTTTCAAGGCCTGCCCGGGCTACTAAGTGAGTTCAAGGTCAGTGTGGGCAGTGAGACCCTATCTCAAAACAAAGACAAATGGCTGGCATGTAGCCCAGCTATAGAGTTCCTGTACACACACACACACACACACACACACACACACGTAGCAAAATCCTAGCCCTAGGTGCTTATATTCTAATATGAAGAAACAAGTAAATGAGTAAAATATAGGAAATGATGTTTATCCTGCACCTGCTACATACATCTGCTATTCCATGTGAGGCCCACCCTGTGACATATAGCATGTGGAGATTCACAGAGAAATAAGCTCTCTAGAAAGCAAGTGAGCAACCTACATCAAATTCTCCTTTTGGAATTTATCCTCATGCATATATGGATGTACGGTGTTAGAAATAGAATTTCCAATAATACAGTAATTCACATTGTATATCCATACAATGGAAAACTATAGCTTTGTAAATCATATTTTACGTGATCCTTAATAATGTCACCTATTTTCATAATAGGATGTTAGCAATATGAAATTATTTTAATAATAGTAATATTAGTGTAGCAAATGGTAGGTCCCAACTGCGAATGAATTTTTATCAGTTTCTTCAAATTTTGCACATTATAATCCCATTCCTAGAAAAATGAATGACTCCTGATTGCTTCTTATTTGTGTTTATTGATTGGGTTTGTTTTTGTGCTTTATTTTGTTTTAAGAGCAAAGTTGGGAGAAAATGCAGTTGATGTGATGAATACCCATTTTAGAAGACTCCACATCTAAAATCAGGTTAACCAGTAGAATGAAATGTGAACATAATGAACACTCCTTTCCAGAGGAGCTAGATATGAAATGATAATTTAATAAATGGTTTTTTGATATATCTTGAAAATAGCCCATCTCAGCTGCCACACAGAGATGAGTTATCATAGCCAAGTCTGGCCAAATTTCAGATTTGTGACCCAAATAAATCACTACTATGATTGTTAAATCAGTAAATTGAGGTTGGGATTATGCAGCAGTAGACAACGCAGCTCTGTCATTTACTATCTTGAGTTGTGTTACATTACTGTGTTGACTAAATCTAGCCTTTTGAAGTCAGAGACTGTTTTTGAGAATTGAGTAAACAGTATAAATAGGACTGTGGATGGGGCTCAGTGGATATGACAGCTTAGCCTGCATGAAGCTTTCAGTTTGATTTCCTGCACAGCACAAAACCAGGCATGGTTGTGCACCCCTATAATCCTAACACTTGGGAGGTAGAAACATGAGGATCAGGAATTCAAGTTCATCCTCAGATACTTAGAGAGTCACAGGCCAGCCTAGGGCTCCATGAGATCCAGTCTCAAAAAGAAAAAGTATTAATCCACTCCAAAAGAAAGTGAACCTGAATTAAGAAGAATAAAATAATAGAGAATAAATGTAGTGAAAGGAGTTCACGAGTTCCATGCTGAAAGCTTCCCAAGCTACATGTGCCCACACTGACCTTGGAACTTCAGAAAGACAACTTTCTATGTCTTGAACCTTTATTCTTAAAACCCACCCACCATGCTGTGAGGAAGCATAAGCCACCCCAACAATAGGCTCACATGGAGAACAGCTGAGACTGCACAGCCACAATCCCATGAATGCCTGGTGGCAGGCAGCTCAAATGTGACTGGGACACCTTGGAAGTGGCCTGCTGAGCTTTCCAGCTGATGCCCGAAGGACAGAGATGGCTTGTCACAGTGAAGCCTCGCCAAGGTGTAGCCCAAACAAATGACTGTTATTATCTTCATGTCATGAAAGTTTGGGATCATGTAGTGACAGGTTTAATAAACACTAATAGATGTTGTTTGAATGAAATGAAATAAGAGATTTACCTTAATTCCAAAAGCTTTCAGGTAAAACATTTCTATTGGCTTTACACCCATTTGAGTTTTAACAAATTTTGGACTTCCCCAAACTTGGATATGGATGGTTATCTGAAAATGGTTCTTCTTTTGGCAAACAAAAGCTTCATCTACTGGTGAGAAATTAAATCCTTTGTCTGTGACAATTCGATAGCCCACATCAGGTCTATAAAGAGAGGAATCAAGAAACCAATTTCACAATATTTTGTACACAGTATTTTTTTTACAATTACACAATATTTTATTTTTTTATTGAAATATCAATTGTCCGAACATTTAAAGAAATGTGTGTGGAAAGTGCCTTTTGCTATAATTGATCAACTGGTTTCTTGAGTTTTCACTGAATAAAACTTTTACTTCCAAACATGGCTGGCCTTCTATTGTCTTACAAAAGACACTTTTGCCAAATGAAAGCATGGTTTCCTTGCGCTGCCTTGCCACTTGGTGCTTTCTAAAATTTTAACTTGACTCCACAGTGTAATGCAAAGATATAAGCTCGACGTTGAGAAGTCACCACTGTACTCAGAGTTAGAATAGAATTAACTCTTTTCCTCCCTTAAATTTCATCAACAGCACCTCACTAGGATGGCCGCTCAGATGAACAAATGCTCAGCTCATCAGTTGTCCTATCACAAAGAGACTGATCAGAACTACCCAGAGCCAGACACTGCACTGTCTGATTGGAAGCCCCGTTTCCCCTAGAGGATGGACACTCTTCTGAGCCTTCCCATCTGGTAACAACACTGAAAATCTACTAGAGAGATTTCTTCTGCAGGAAGGAATTGATGGTGATGGGTTACTCATCAGACTTTTGCTTTATTTGGTATTTCCGATAGCCATGCTTTGAGTACAACCTGTCTCATAAAAACACTTTTTAAATGTCAATAAAAGAGAAACATTAGATGGATAACGTTATTGCGTAGAAAATGTAAAAACTGGAAAATTCTTTGATGAGATTTTCTTGGGCATGTTTTAGATTATCAAGATTCCCAAGGTTTTGTTGTTGAATGAAGCCCTTCATGGAAGGAAGCCGCAGAGGGGCAGGACTTGCTGCTCTGCCATGAGAATTCTTCCTTCTGGGATCCCCGGATGTGGATGGTTAACACAATCACAGACAGCACAGACCTTTTAATATTTACTATATTTCCAGAAACAAATAATGACCAATGGGTCTTTTGGGAAAAACAAATGTTCTTTGTAGGTTAAACACCTCCCCAGTGATCACATCCCTGGATCATTGTTTACCTTCAAGAAACTGGTCAGTCAAAGGCTTGGCACCCACCAGCAGCAACAGGAAAACCCACTGAATTAAGAATTTGATAAAGACTACATATCTTATGCTCTCTGTAAACTTTATATTAAGTCACGTTTGCACAATTTATTTTTAATATACTCATCTAAAGGACAGCTTCTTGAACTACAGATCATGTTTTCATACCCACACATATAAAAAAACTGAGAACAGTGAACAGTGCAGGAACCAAAAAATTAATTTAAAAATGAGGCGTCAAGCATGTAATGAGCCTAGAGTGTCTCTGGCGGCTCTCTCCCAGGTTGTCACTACAGCCTTAGTTTTGAACACACAGCATGTGCACTTTGCCGTGTGTACACCATCACACCGGGTATGCTCAGATACACCTCTGCTCAGATATGAGACCAGTGCATATTATGAACTGCAGTGCTTCTACTGTATAAAGCTTTCTGCTCTTATAGGAAAATAGATAATAAAGACTTAATATTTTCCTAGCATCATTCCAGAGGATGTATCAAATTAATATACCTTTGGATTGTATTTTTTTAGAAAGTTTGATTTTTTTTCTTAAATATATGTTTATTGTCCATAATGTGTTACATTATTCAGTGGGAAAACAATGAGTTGTTATCCCCAATTCCCAATGCCCCCCATCCCCAATCAGCTAGATATCCTCCTCCGTGTACCATCTGGATCAGTCCTTGTGGCAGGGGACCCTGGACAGCCTAGTACTCAGCCCGGTCCTCCTAGCCCTAGTGTGTTGTTGCTGAAGGGTGCCATGCCTCTGGATAGTCTCCCCCAGAAAGTTTGATTTTTAAAAATGTTGTTTGAGTTGCCAACTTGAATTTCATAAAAAAAATAGTTAATTTTTTTTATGATTATACCCAAAGTGAAGAGGTTACAAGTAGAAACCCTGGTCTAATGGCTGGTGGATAGAATTATATCTACTTTACTATGAAAGGTAATAAAAAATCTTCTTAGTTGAGGATATAAAAGAAATGTTTTTATCATGTTTCATACTTCACTGTCAAAACTCCTGAAAGAAGAAGATAGGTTTACAGCTTAGCTACATCAGCATTAGCCTGAAATTTAAGAACAGCTCTAAGCAGAAAAGAAATCAACCAAGAATTAACTGAAGATTATCCTAAACCTTGAATGCCAAACTCTGACAAGAAATCTATTCCTTAACCTAAGAGAAAGACAGCTGTGCTTTTGACATCGGAAATTAAGCATGTCACCAAATTAGCAATGTGTGTCTCGGTTAACCTACACTGATCTCATTCTCTGATGAAGATTCTGTTTGTATTTTTCAGAAGGCAGTGAGAGAGCCGTGATCAACCCAGTTCCACCAACCAGCCATGGGATGATGGCTGACATCCCAGCAAGAGATGAACCACCCCTGGCCTATCATGTAGGCCCCAACTGAAACCTATGAGAAAGTGGAGGGATAAACACAGCAAGTCAGATAACTCAGGATAGGTCAGCAAGACAGACACCAACGATATCCAACACAACCCAAAGCAGAAGTCCAGAGACACTTAAGATCTCAACAATAAAGCAGACTTAAAACTCACCCACCATGACTCAGGGAACTGAGTGGAAGAGTGGGTAGAAAGAATGTAAGAGCCATGGTGGGGGAGAATATCCAGAGACATTGCCCCCCTCAGCAACAACACACAAAGCTGGGAGGAGGGAAGACTGGCTATCTCTTGTACAATTCCCCAACCCCATGGACTGATCCAGTATGCTCAACTAGGAGGATACCAGTGGATTGGATAATAAAGATATCAATAAAAAATAAACTAAAAAAAAGAATTTAAGCAAGTCAGCTGGGCATGGTGACACATGCCTTTAATCTCACAATTTGGGAAGCAGAGGTAGGATGATTGCTATGAGTTTGAGGCCACCCTGAGACTACATAGTGAATTCCAGCTCAGTCTGGGCTAGAGTAGACCCAATGAAAGAAAGAAATAACAAAGAAAGAAAGAAAGAAAGAAAGAAAGAAAGAAAGAAAGAAAGAAAGAGAGAGAGAGAGAGAGAGAGGGAGAGAGGGAGGGAGGGAGGGAGGGAGGGAGGGAGGAAGGAAGGAAGGAAGGAAGGAAGGAAGGAA
>PVHP010022054.1:0-28812 GCA_004024765.1 Zapus hudsonius
TATCTAGGGTAAAAATATTTTTCCAGAGCACCAAGTTCCCTGTTCTGTTGCCAGATGGCTGACCACAGATATCCTGTCGGGCCCCATACCCCTGTCTTCAAGTTGAATTTTCCTGTCTCCTGGACTCTTAATATTGCTTACTAAGTCAAGCCTTGCAAAATGGCGTTCCTGCTGCTAAGCTGGGGCTGGGGTCTTTCACTTGTTTTCTTCTTGCTTTCAAGGCCTGAAGTTCATTCTGCTCTGCTTATTCAAGAAGTACTCACATAAGATAGTAAGTACAATAACTATATGTCATGGAATGTACATATAACCTGTGTGATGGTTAGGTTTTGTTGTCAACTTGACCTTTCAAGTAATCTTGGGTGGGTCTCTGAGGAGGTTCACAGGAAGGCAGCCTCTCAGTAGGGGGCAGGATGTAAAGAAGCTCAAAGAAGCTAGAAGTAAACATCCTTTCCTGTGTGGGCAGTGCAGGAAGGAAATTCCTGAGACTCAGGAAGTCATTAAGTCTGGGATAGAGTTGCAAGACACTACCCTAAGCCTGTATAAAGGAGAAGAAACTCTCTTTGGCCCTCTGGCTTGTTTTGCTGTTTTTTATGTGTGATGTAGGTGATGGGTTTCTCTCTCTGCTCAGTCCTGTGAAAGGGGAACAACCTCTTTTGCGTTCTGGAACTTCCCTTGTATCTATAGCTACAAATAAATACTTTCCTCCCCCAAATTGTGCCTGGTTTGAAGATTCATCCCAGAGGCATGTGGCTCACTGCGACAACCTGTTTACTGACAAGAATAAGGCTTACCTTATTTGTAGAATTTTAACAAAATTTCTTTCTATTTTCATTTATTCTTTGAAGTTGGAACAAATATGGTTGTTTATTCAGAATGTACCCGTGCCTTTTAGAATCTCCAAAAGTAAACTCAAACTGAATTTGAGACAAAACAATAATAGTAATCTTTTAACTCATGAAATTTTTACTGTTAATATTTAGATTTGAATGGTTTGAAACAATTGTGGATTCAAAATCAATAGTAATGAGTAATTCAAAGAATCTGGGTATCCTGTTTCATTTGTACTTATTTGTGAATATGCATTTCTACAAAATTATATACCATAGGTAGATATTTATATTTAGTATCACAAAGATGTGAACGAGTTCCATTACTATGTGGCTGTCTTATATTTATATCCGTCCTTATCTCCTCCCACATCCACATTGTACCTAAAACTCGAACTACTAATCCAATTTCCATCACTGTAATTCATCATCTCAAGAACATCCTATAAAATAAATCATAAAACACACAATCTTTTATCTTTGCCTCTTTAAATATTCAGAACCAATTTCTATAGATTCATTCAAATTGTTTCGTATGTTAATAGTTTCTTGTTTTTTCAATGCTGGGTAGTTTGCCTTGATATGAATGTAAGTCTGTTTATCATACCACCTATCACCAACTGGAGAACACTTGAAGTTTTTTCCACTTTGTGGCTAGTATGAATAAAGATGGGGTTTTTGATTAAGCTCAGTTGTAAAGTGCTTGGTTAGCAAGTGAAAGGCAATGTGTTCAGTTCCCAACACTGAAAAAAGGAAAACAAAATGTTGTGAACATTCAAATATAGATTTTCTTAGGTGAACAGAAGTTTTCAATTCTATATGATTAAAGCTCAGGAGTGGGGCTGCTAGGATGTTGTTGATAGTTACATTTTTTTGGTTTCATGGGAAACTGCTTTTCCAGTAATAATTCTTTAACATGTGCTGGTTTTGTCTTTGCAGGTAACTCTCTGGAGTTAAGAAAGATACGAATATAAAATTTCCAGAATTAAAAACAATAACAAATTATGCAAAGTGGATCCTCTGAGTCATAGTACCTCAATCTCAAATTGATAGAGAGTAGTCTGAAGAGATGACCAAATTTTATTAATACCTAAATGTTTTGTGCTGCCACTTTTTACTTAGCGTATTCATTCAAAAAAACCATCATGGTCAGCCTTCCATCACTTTTAAGAGCAACACAAATATAAATTTGAAGGTTATTAAATAAAAAATAGCCATTGAATAAATGCAATTTACATTTCAATTAATTCTAAAACCTTGGAAATATTTACATATAATCCTTAATTACTCCTAAAAATAACAAGAGAAAGTGTTACACTTTTGACTGAAAATTTCACACAATATTATCAGTTTATCACAAAATAGAAAAGAGAAAAAAACTTTTAAAAAATAGTTTCAGAAGTGTAATGACTACAATAATAAAAACTTAGTAAATTTTCCAGGTATCATCCCACTATTGTACAGACTGGATATGGAAAGGTCTTGGCTTTGAAACCAGCCTGGGCTATATAGAAATGCCTTGTCAAAAACTAAACAAACATACAAAAGCACTTAGAAAAACTAGTTACTCACTATGATTTTATTTTAATTTGTGGTTCTTGGGATAAAAATCAAAGCTTCCTGCATACTAGTCTAGTGCTTTATTACTGAGCTATAACCAAGCCCCAGTAGTGGGTACTTTTGAGTAGTTACAGTGATCTAAAGCATTTACTAGTAATTAAGCAAGTTTCATCTTATTTTTGTAATTGTAGATCTTGTCCTTTTAAATAGCTATTTGGCAATGCTATTCAATGAGTCACTTGTAAATTGATATTGAATAGTCTAAATGACATTCAAGTAAATTATTTTCACATAAGAGAGTGCTTGAGTTTGAAATTCAATAAAAATTAAATAATGTAGCTGAGTGGTAGAACAATTGCCTAACATGCATAAGGTCTTGGCTTTGATCCCCACCCACACCCCAATGAGAAAAATAAACTAAGTAAAATTAAGTAATTTCTGGCTACAATGAATGTAAACGTGACTATTCATTTCACTGTCCTGAATTAAATACTCTTTTTGTTAAACTAGCTATAAATGACATCCTTTTTGTTCAGTTAGAGAAATTACAATGTGGTTTTGGTATTTCACAAATTGAAAGGTATAGATCACTAACTTTAAAAAATAGAAGATAAACTATCATGATTTGGTTTAAAAAATACATAAACTCAGGGCTGAAGATGTGGTTCAATGGTAGAACATTTGCCTAGCATGCATAAGGCCCTAGTTTCCACCCTAGCACCATTAAAAAATGTATACCTGTGCACACACAGCATACATAAACTCATATATTGTATATATGTGTTGCTAAAGAAAGTTAAGAAGCCTGTTCATTGCAGAGCTAACAGATCTTTGAAAGTCCTAATGCAAAGACTTAGTGGTGAAATTTTCTCACTTATATTTTGCAGAGTGCACATCTGCTATTTTTCAATAATAAATGGTATTTTAATTGATTACAAATGGAAATGTGTTATGGAATATATTATGTAACTTGGCTGTGGTTTCGTTTCTTACACCCGCAAAGACAACTAGATGCAAAAATCTCAAAGTTAAAAAAAAATTGTTGAAGGGATTTAGCAAAAGACCTATCGATTTTCTTAAGTTATTAGCTTTCTTGTTAACGTTTGGAACAGTCCATCTTTATATTTCTCATTTGTAGGACAGAATTTTAGAAGTATCATTTAATTTTGACATTTTTATGTGCTGGTTTGCATTTTATTCTGAATACTGGGTTTGTTTTGTGTATACTGTAAGGCTTGTTGCATCCAAATGAAATATACCAGCACAGGTTGAATATTCGCATACTAGTTTGAACAAATTCTGGTAGTTGAAGTGAGGGAGTAGTACTAGCATTTACCTTCTCAAACAGCTGATCATTAGCCAGAATTAGTTTGAAATAATGTTTTTTTTAATTACATTTGCTTGTGTTTATATTAGTGTGCACATGTATGAATGTGCACCCTATGGCCCTGCCTCCCATTGCCATAGTAAATCAATGGGATCACTGTTTCATGTACCACTTTGCATCTGGCTTTATGCTGTTGTTGGGCAGTTGAACACAAGTCAGCAGGGTTTGCCATCAAATTCCTTTAAATGCTGAGACATCTCCCCAGGCCCTTGAAATTCTATTTTAAGTGCAATTACATATATTGCCTTTAACCTGAGGCCTGTTCACCAAAATTTCTATGAGAATCTTCTATCTAATTAAAAATCACATATGTGTAAATATATGAATATATTTATATATAATGTATCTGTTGTAATGTGACAGGTCCTCAATATGTAGTCTAGTCTGGCTTTGAATTCATCATCCATCTGCCTTTGCCTTCTGAGTGGCTCAGACTACCGATGTAAACCAAAATGTCTGAAAACAATCATGTTAAGTGAGTGCTCGATCTTCTTAAAGTTCTCCTACAGGTTCTTAGAACACAAGTAGTCAACAGACAAAACTACTTACTCTTGTGAAGTTAACATTCTGGTGGATAGACAGCCATTAAACATAACACCACAGTACATTGTGTTCTATGCACTAAAGCTAGGGCTTTAGAAAAATTAGGTTCTGGGGAAAGGAGCAGTTTTTAAACAAAAAATATTCATGAAGTACTTCATTGAGATGACATATAAAGATGTGGAATGAAATGGGAATTAATTGAGGTCAGAAAAGCTGAAGGTGGGGCAAGATTAAGGAATAAAATAAAAAAAAAGAGTACTGCTGTAGACATGATAAGAGTGAACCATCTGTCATAGTCAGCCACACTCTGCTGGGATGAATCTCCAAACCAGGCACAGTTTATGGGAGGAAAGGATTTATTTGTAGCTATAGATACAGGGGAAGTTCCAGACTGCAAAAGAGGTTGCTCCCTTTTCACAGGTCCAAGCAGAGAGAAAAACCCATCACCTACACCACACACACACTAGCAAACAGGCAGGAGAGGAAGGAGAGAATTCTTTCACCTGCCCCTCTTGGCAGGCTGTCAGGTGCCGTCCAAAACTAAGCCAGGGTGTGCCTCCAAAGGCCCCCAAAGTGGACTTCAGGCTGGGCTATATCACTTCAAATCCTTCTCCAGTATGGATCCATCTGTCAAAGGCCCTACAACTTTCCCATATCAGCTGATCACCAAGTAACATTTGATGCTAAAGGGGACATTTGCATTCAAACTACCACAGGAGTCTCTATCAGGGATTTTTTTTTCTATCCCTGGAACTTTTTTTATATGGAAAACTCACAGGAAGCAAATGGTAAATGCCCTCACTGTATTGGCAAAGGCCATTTTACATAGGAATGAGAGATACTGACTATCAAAGACCACAACCATCTTAGGTTCCTTTTGTTCTTTTATGCATGCTTCTATCTACATTGGTCAGATCTGTGGTGCTCTAGTTTACTTCAAGGGCACAAAATATTCAGTATAGAAGATATGCCAATTCTTCACCTTCTGTGGAAGTGTGAATTAAGTAAACTGCCAATAACAATTATTTTTACCATAAGTAGATAATTAGCTCTAAACACCCCTTTTGCAACATTTTGCAATGCAAATTCCCCTCACATTCAAATCTGCCCTCAAATCTATCCAATTAAGGTGAATTGAAAATAGAATCCCCATATCCTATTTCTAGAATTATTTTAAATGTCTCTAAATAGAGCCATATCATGATTTGTATGCTGTTTTAGCTATGAATATTTTCCAAACTGTATTTTTAAAATATCTCTGGTCAGAAATTCAAGCTAGAAACTATACATTACCTTATTAATTCTTGTATGAATCCCTAGTGGAGGAGAATTATTAATCTCATTTTAGAGATGAGGAAATAAAAATAAGAGTGATTAAATTCTTTTTTAAATCACAGGCTTGTATTTGGTCAACCCAGGATTTGGATCCAGGCATGCCTAATTTAAATATCTATTATTTACTGACTTTGACTATAGATCTTCAAGCTGCTTATCTTCATATGATATGAGTATTATTTTTTGTCTCTCTCCTTAGCCTAGTTTGTAAGATTCCTAATTCAGAGATCTTATCTTTACTGCTCACTGCTGTACTTCTAATGTCTAGAAAAGGTTCTGTTATGCTATAGGCTGTTAGTAAATGCTTGAGTTTGGAAGTAGTCATTAAAAGTTTTTGTTAATTTCAAATTGGATAGTTGTAAAAACAAAAAAAAAAAAAAGAAAAGACAAATTATAGTTGTTACAAGAAGAATAACCAGTCCTTGGTATTTACCCAAGTCAACATACCAAAGAGATACATTCACATCAATGTTCATTGCAGCACTATTCACAATAGCTAAGTTATGGAACCAATTTAAATGTCTATCAAGAGAGTAATAAATGAAGAACATATGGTTTATGTACACAATAGAATTTTTTTAGCCGTAAAAATCAATGAAGTTATGTTGTTTGCAGGAAAGTGGATGAAAGTAGAGATATTTGTATTTTGTGTATTATGTCAGTCTCACAAAGACAAATATTGCATGTTTTCCCTCATTTATGAGTCTTATAGATGTATAAAATCATAAACACACAGGCTGAAGAGATGGTTTAGCGGTTAAGGTGTTTGCCCGCAATGCAGAAGAACCTGAGTTTGATTCCCCAGTGCCCATGTAAAGCCAGATGCACAAGAGGGCGCATGTGTCTGGAGTTCATTTGCAGTGGCTGAAGGCCCTGGTGTGCCCATTCTCTCTGTCTCTCTGTCTCTCTGTCTGCCTCTCTCTCTCTCTTGTGATTGTCATGTCTGCAGGGAACACCCCCCCTTGAGGGGGAGGTGTCTAGTTAGAGCTACAACCTAGGTGCTAAAACTGATTGGTCAAATATGAACCAATCAGCTGTCTCTCTGGCTCACCTTGGAAGAACTTAAATTCTCTTCCCAAGAAGAGGTGGGCCCTTCCCCTCTTCCCCCACATGGCAATGGAGTAGAAAACTACTGAATTTCCAGGCCTTAGGAAGGTAAGGCCTACCCCACACCCCAGCTAATGGCTGGGGTGTGGGGAAGGCTCCAGACTTTTTCTCTCATGAATCTCTCTTTCTCATAAAGGGAGCCTTCTGTTATCTTTTCTTGGGCTGTTTATTTAGCTAAATAATATAAGTTTTGTTAACTCTCTGACACGTGTTCTTCCCACACTGGTGGCTGGAGAACTCTACAACTTCTCACATGGTGACTGGGAGAATTCCTCATCCAACTCCCCTTTTCCTAATTTACTAAAGTAGAATAAATGTGTAATTAAAATTTAATTCCGTCCCTGTGTACAATTCTTTGGCATTAGAGGACACAAATTTGGAAGAGGAGGAGGGAGAGGGGGATTCCAAAATGCTTTGTCTCTCACTCTCTGTATTGCTTATAATTATTAATTATCAGTAACTCATATCACTCTCTCTCTCCCTCCCTCCCTCTCAAATAAATAAATAAATAAATAAATAATATTTTTAAAAATCATAAACACATACACATATACACAAATGAAATGAAAATAGAAGTAAAACTGTCTAGGGGAAAAAAAAGACCACTAATGGGAATGAAGAGGGGTGAGGAAGGGGAGTAAGTGTGAGCTATAATGGGGAATATGCTCAAGTGCATTATATATTAGGATTCAAATGCACTTATGGAACCCCATAAAATAAAATTATAAGTTAAAAACAAATAGAAATACAAAAAAAAAAAAAACCCATCAATGAAATCCTCTAGGGATGGGTCACAGGGAGAGGTTATTGTAGGTTCAACACTATGACAATAGTGTGAAATAGACCACAGACATCCCAAAAAAGCATAGACATGCACCTCAGGGTTGAGTTCAAAACAATAAATTGTGAGTGGAGAAAGAATATGTTAGACCTTCTAACCCTGTTTATGTTTTAAGTCACCATTTAAGTATTAAAGTTATTTTTATTTCTTATTTGACATAGGCTGACTTTGAACTTGAAATTCTCCTGCCTCAGTCTCCTAAATGTTGGCTGATCACTTTTCTGATTTTATAATCTATATGCTAGTATGATAATGCATACAACATGATGTAAAACAATAATATAATGACATGTGTAATACAATATACATAGTGAATATGACATGTATATGTTGTGAGCAAGTATTCATTTTACTGCTAATTGAATATAAATAGAAACATCTAGTCCAAAGGGAGAAAGGAACCTAAGCAGGTATCTATAATTCAGTGTCCTGCCTGCTAATAGGTAGCTGCACTGTTAGACAAGTACCCTTCCAGCTGGTAGTAGTGTTGCAGCTGCTGCTGGTAGAATTGATGCATATGTAGAAAGGGCTCAGCAAAAGTTGCAAATAGAATCAGAGAGGATAAATAGGTAAAACTGTGATTTTTGAGCAAAGAGAACACTTGCAAAGGGGCACACAATGCATTCCAGATATGCTCGGGAACTAAAATATATCTGGCTTGGGCTGGGGAGATTGTTCAGTGGTTCAAGGCACTTGCTGTGAAAGCCTGCCAGGCCTGGGTCAATTCCACAGATCTTTTATAATGCCAAGGATAAAAAGTGGTACTTGCATTTGTGACTCCATTGTATCTATGACAATGGGAGGCAAAGCCAGCAGAATCCAGAATTCACAGGCCAGCTAGTCTGACATTTATTTTCAGTCAGGCAGTTCATTTGCAGGGGCAAGGGACCCTAACTCAAAGAAGGTGGAGCACAGACACCTCAATGTTGTCCTCAACCTCCACATGTGTGCCAAGACATCTGTAACAGACACACACACATGAACATGCACACACGTACACACACACACACACACACACACACACACACACACACTAAGTAACTAACCAACTAAATAATTAAATGTAGAAACCGAAAGTAATGGGTATTTATAGAAAAATGTATAAAGTAGCTGGCTAAATAAAGTAGAAAGAATAGAATGGAAAATAACAGTATATTCCTATTGGATTATCTATATTTAATACACAGATACATATAATTGATGATGAAGATCCATTTATTGAAAAGTTTGCTGGGGTACAAGATAAAAATGGATATTATTCACTAGAGAACAAGTAATGGCAACATAAGCCAGGGTGGCAAACACCTAAATATTGGGGCTAGACTAAGAAAATACAGGCTTGTTGCAAGCCCTACAGATGCTTATTGTCAAGATAAGGGACAGATAAGCAAGAAAAATATTTGCATATAATTACAAATTCCAACAATTTCTATGAAGGAGAACCAGTTCTAAATTCAGTAGTCAAAGGAGGTCTGTGAGAATGTGCTGTTTACCTGAGAAGTGACAGTTGAGGCGGGGCTGGACAGGGATAGTGGACAGTAGATCAGGCTAGGAAAAGTGAACAAAAAGAATTGGATGTGATAAAGAGCTTGGTGTGCTATAGAAATAGAAAGAAGGCCACAGTGGTTAGCATTTACTTTGCAGGGGACACAGTAGCATGGTAAGAAACTTGAGAGAAGGCAGAAGCCAGATCACGGAGGGCCGCAAAAACTACCTGAATAGCCTTAAATTTTATTCTTTTTATAATAGGAAGTTTTGAAATATTGTTAACTTGGGGCAATAAACTGATCTAATTTACCTTTTAGCTTCCTTTGGATGATATAATGAAGAAAGTTACAGCCATATGAACAGATGGAATCTCTGAAGGAATGAGCATACAGAAATAGGAAGGCAAGGGTCTTATGGCTCATCATTAGGATATTATGGGAGAAGTGGGAGTCAGCTAAAACAGAAGGGATATTCAAAGAATCAGGAAAGATATCATACAGCTCTGTGTAAGGTAGAATTGTACAAATAGTGTTGCAGTTGCCTTTTCATTGCTCAAATAAACACCTGAACAGAAGCAGCTTATGGGAGGACAGGGTTTATTTCAGCTTAATGTTTCACAAGAGTGAGCTGGCTGCATATCTGGGTGGAAATAGTCCAAGTGAGCTAGCTAGCACTGGTAATCTAGAATAATAAACCTCCAGGTTCATCCCCAGTGGCACAACTCCTCCAGTAAGGCTCCATCTCCCGAATTGTCACCAGTTGAGAACTAAACATGGGGCTTAGTCCCAATCACAAGGACACTTTATATTTAAACTACCACATATAGTGTTGAGCCAACAGTGTTTATTACATTTTGAGAATATTTTAAGGAGGAATGTTTGAATATATATATATATATATATATATATATATATATATATATATATATATATATATATATATATATATATTTAATGGGGATAGGAAATAATTCTGGAAGTGCAGCTTCCATCAAAAACAATGAAACAGTTAAGTGTATAGTGGCACATTGTTAAAAATGTGCTAGTTATTGGGAGATAAAGTAGAATGATGGGTACACAAAAGGACAAGTATAAGCCAAGGTCTTTTCAGACTAGTTGAGGCCTGTGCAAGTTTGGATTTGAGTGTGGGATAAGAGAAATAGAAGGACTCGTATAACAGATGATAAAAAGCAACTGAAAATTATGGAAAAAATGCTTAATAGACAAAGGGATAATGTAAAGGATAAGATCCTGGAACATATTTCAAGAGATGTGATCAGCCATGGTGATGTATGTCTGTAATCCCAACACTCAGGAAGAGAAGGCATGAAGATCATGACTTTAAGATCAGACTGTGCTATATAGCATTTTGTATGCCAGGATGGGGAACATGGAGAGAAGTTGGAAGTTGTCTCCATATAAAGAGAGAGAGAGAGAGAGAGAGAGAGAGAGAGAGAGAGAGAGAGAGACAGAGACACAGAGACACAGAGACACACAGAGAGAGAGCTCACAAGCATTAGAATGTAAGTGGGTTTTTTTTATTATTTGGGGTGTCATTAGATTTTAGGATATAACACAAGACTCCAAGCTCCATCACTGAACTACATCCTCAGACAACTCCTGTGAAGTGTTAAAGGAAAACCTTTCCTCTAAGGTGTAGAAAATGATGAAAGAGTGAACAAAGTAACAGAAACTGAACTGAAGTGGTAGAAAGGCTAGAGAATTTCTATAAATTAACTTCAATTTTCAATCCAAATAAGTGCCACAGGATTGCTATGTATGGTTAATAAGGTAAAATTTCTTTAAGGACAGTGACCGTGAGCTGTCTTGATTGTTTTTGGTATTCCCCATATTATCTAACAGCAACTTGCACATGGCCTGTGCAAAGTCACCATAGAGTGGCTGTATGATATAATCACTCTCCCCAAGAAACTCACAACTGGGACCATTCAAAGGAATGACACTGCTAGTAAATGCTGTGGACTTTTAAAAGGATATGTGTTTATAAAGGCAAATGTGAAAGTGATATTAAGGGTGCTGATTCTTTATCTATTTCTTAATGCTTGCTTAAGATTTAAAAGTAAAAGTAAATATTTCATTGAACTAGAAGTGGACACACACACAACCATATAAAATGTTGGGATTAGAAAGTGACTTACTGATGAACTAGAAAGACTTGACCACTGTAGAAATTTTATTGGGCAATCAATAGGATCGGTAATATGACTATAACACTTTCTACTCACAAGGCAGGAGACAGGAGGTTCTTAAATTCAAGCTTATACTATTGAGTGATATACTACCAAAGCAGAAAGGGAAAGAAAGAAAGAAAGAAAGAAAGAAAGAGAGAGAGAGAGAGAGAGAGAGAGAGAGAGGGAGGGAGGGAGGGAGGAAGGAAGGGAGGGAGGGAAGGAGGGGCAAGGAATGGGATAGAAGAGATAAGGAAGGAAGGAAGGAAGGAAAGGAGGGAGGAAGGGAAGGAGGGAGGGAGGAAAAAATAAGGGAGGGAGGGAGGAAAGTGGTAAGATAGAAGAGAGGAGAAGGAACGAAAGAAGAAAGGATGGATCAAAATGAGAAAGTGTATCAAATCTGTCCCTAGATACTTGAATTCAGAGAGTGCTCATTTTGCATAGTATTTCCCCAAACTAAGGGTGAAATTAATCCATTCAGTAATCATTTCTAGATGAATCTTTCTAAAGATTCAATTGCATCATTCCATTGTTCAAAAACACTTAATGGTTCCCCATTTAATATACAACTAATATGTACACTGAGTAGCCTAGTGCTGATAGGAATCCACTTTAGGGTTCACTCCAAACACTTCAATATTGATTTCTAACTATAATCATATATATATATATATATATATATATATATATATATATATATATCATAGACTTTTTCTTATCTCAGAGCTACAAGTCTTTCTTGATCATCTATATGTACGCTAATCTCCATTCCTTTGCTCACAGTATTACATCCATCTCTATTTTAAGCTATATCAAAATCTTACCTTGTCTTTTCTCAGTTGTCACATATACTACCACCTTTCCTAAAAAGACTTTCTTATCCCTCTTCTGCAATGCTGGATTTTTCTGTCTTCTATTATCTTTCCTAGTACTTGAGGGATTTTATGTAAATTTATAATACAGTTATATGGAGGGTGGCCTAATTCCCATTCTCATCATTTAACCTTAATTGAATTTCTAATTACTTGGTTATAGAATGGACACTCCCAGTGTTTTTTAAAATTCCTTTCATAACTTAACATAAATAACTCTTCTCATAGCCTAACACAGAATTAGAAGGAGTTAAGGTATCAGGGAAGTTGATGATGCATTAATGAAAGTGATTTGGCAGAAATCTGGGTTTATTGTCTCCCACCAGGAATTCCTGGTTCTTGTGTCCTGGAACAAGGAATTGTAAAGAGACATGCATAGGACAGTATCAAGCAAAGCAAAAAAAAATACTAATAAAAATTCACTTTCATTGGAGGAAACAGGCTGAAGCAGGGAGAAAGTTTAGAAGCTCCAAGGTACCTATCCAAAAGGGATCAGGGTTTCTCTAGTTCATTTGATTGATCATACATTAGATATTGGAAGGGGGCAAGGGAGTGCTCCAGCCTTTACACTTCTTTACCAAAAAGTTTTTCTCATATGCTAATTTTTATCCTTTGTGTAAGGTCTTCTAGACCTTATTCTTGACCTTACCTGTCCCCAAATTTCTTCCTAATAAGAAATATCTCAATCTTTGTCTTGAAGATCTCTTATTGAAGCATTTAACATTTAATGCCTATCACCATTTTAATCCATTTGCTGTGTTAACTTTTCCTGAGGAGTTGGGAACAAACTTCTATTCACCCAAGATAAAGAACCAACAACAAACCAAAGAAAGGATTCTACCCAAGTCTAGCTTAGTGAGCCAGTGAGTATATTGGGATTGCATAGAGCAGTATGAATGAGACATTACTTGCAGGAGCTTAGATAACTTAAAGGCATCACTGAGAAGCACACCATAGGATGGGTGAAGACTCATGAGAACTACATCTCTAGAGCTTCCTGCACATTTTACAAACAGTGCAGCTGGTTAGAGGCACTTCTCCCCAGCAATTGTTTACTACTCGCAGATAGGGAGCTGTCTCAAAAATTTCCCAACACTTGAAGTTTTGCTTATGTTTTGAGTCTTATGAGCTTTAATGGGCCTCTTTCCAGGATGAATGGTTTCAATTTGGAGGATAATGTTATATGGCATCAATTCAGAGGATTTTACTGTAGTATGAATAGATTTATAATTATTTCTGAGTTATAAGTATACCTACCAAAGCTGTAAATTATTTGCAAAATGATAGAAATAAGTCACATATTTTAAAGAGGGAATACTTTGAAGTTGACCAGATATGGGTTTGAATTTTTTTCTTTCCTACTTAGTTATGTGTACTGTTTTTGCATGCTCAATACCTAGTCACTCTTCTTTTGGTAATAGCTGATTTTCCTTACAGAGACATATTTCTTTTCTGTTACTAATTCATGAGGGAAGATACTGTGTCATAAGCCTAGCCAATCAGCATGTCTATGGGTTTGATTGTGTCCCTCAAAGTTCCTGTGTTGAAAATTTAATCATCAAATTCATATGTTCATGTTTGAAGGTGAGGCGATAAGTAGGGTTAGAAGAGAACAAGTTGACAGGGCCTTATTTTGGGATTATTGATTTTATAAAAAGGGAGACCTGAGCACACTCTTCTTCTTTGAACTCACCATAAGATGAAGAAACAAGAAGGCATTTTGATATTAAATGTACCAGCTTCTAGACCTGGAATAAATAAATTTCTATTGTTTATAAATTACTCACCCTGCAGTATTCTTTCAAAGAAGAAAACAGATTGAGGCAAACATATTCCATCTCTACAGCAAATGCCAGGTTGATAAGTGTCAACTGCAAGAATGAAGGACTTTATCTATTGGGAAGATGGCTTGTGAGACTAGAGTCACTGTGACATCTTTATTTCTTTTTTTGATATCTTTATTATCCATAATTAGATACATTGTATGAGCAAATTTTATGACGGTACTATTTCTCTCCTCCCTGTCAATGAAATCCAATACAACCCAAAGCAAAAGTCCAGAGACACTTAAGATCTCAACAGTAAAGCAGACTTGGGGCAGAAAGAATGTAAGAACCATGGTGGGAGAATATTCAGAGACATTGCACCCCACAGCAACAACACACAAATTGAGGGGGAGAAAATGGGCTACCACTAGTACAATTCATAACCCCGTACTCCATGGACTGATCCAGTATGCCCAAAGAGGAGGAAAACCAGAAAGAAGCCTTTCTGATAACATAAGCAATGCAGAGGAAAGCAGAGTTGACTAACATATTTTCATTTTCATGGCATCAATACTACCAATTTATGGATCATGGGAGATCTTTCCATCATCTGGTGTCTTAATCAATTACTTTCTTAAGTTTTAAAGTTTTTTTTTAGAATTCTTGAATTTCATTGGTTAGAGATATTCAGTGATATTTCTTTTAGTGTGTGTGTGTGTGTGTGTGTGTGTGTGTGTGTGTGTGTGTGTGTGTGTCTTGAGAATCAGACTTTTTGTCCAAATTCTTTCTCAGTTTGTTGGTATATATGAAGGCTACTGATTTTTTATAACATGATTTTATTTATGAGAGAGAGAGAGAAAGAGAGAGAGAGAGAGAAGAGAAAGGTGTATGGGTACTCCAGGGTTTCTTGCTACTGTAAACGAACTGCAGATACAAGTGCCCTACACTGTGAATCTGAATCTGGCTTTACATGAGTACTAGGAAATTGAACCTGGGTCAGCAGGCTTTGCAAACAAGCACCTTTAAACAGTGAGCCGTCTTCTTAGCCTTAGCTACTGATTTTTTGTTGTTGTTGTTTTCGAGGTAGGTTCTCCCTCTAGTCCAGGCTGACCTGGAATTCCCTATGCAGTCTCATGGTGGCCTAGAAGTCACAATGATCCTCATACCTTTGCCTCTGCAGTGCTTGGATTAAGGAATGTGCCACCACATCTGCCTAAAATGTGCAGTCCTGGCTGGCCTTGAACTCCTGATCCTCCTGTCTCTTCCTCTTCAGCAACTTCCTACTGGCTTACACCAAAAGAACTGGCCTAGTTTTTGAGTTATAAATTTTTATTTTGCCACATTGCCATATTGCTGAAGGTGTTAATCACCTCTATGAGTTTTCTGGTGGAGGATTTTGTGTCTTTATATATAGAACCATATTCCTTGCAAACAAAATAGCTAGTCTCCTACAATTCCTATTTTTTTTCTTAGCATCCATATTCTATTTTCATATTTTATTTTGATTTTCTCATTTCATTTACCTGATTGTGCTCCCTTGGGGCTAATTCTGATGTTATTTTATGTTCTTGTTGGATTCCATCAGGTGTCTATTGAGTTCTTTCAGTTGCTTGTTTGTGCTCTGTTGGCTTTCATTCAGGTGTTCATTCTTGTTCTCTTTAAGTTCTTTTTATATATTTACTAAAATCGTGCTTTTGAATTCTTTGGAATTTTCTTAAAGTGGCTCTCATGAGAGTTTTCTACTATGAACTTGAGCATTCTTGGTGGAGATATTTTGCCTTTGCTTTTTGTGTTATTATCAGTTTCGCATTTGCCATCTGCATATATTCCACTTGTCTTGTTGAGAATGCAGGGCCATACTCAAGTAGCAGTAGGGTTATAGGAGGAGCATGAGCTGGAATAAGATGTTGGAATGGCATGTGGTGTGTACATGTATGAGGAGGGGGAAACACCAGTGGGGTTATGTGGCGTTATACAAAGATTTTAAGCAAGGAGTGGGATGATGTATGTTTGCCACCCACAGTGAGAGGGGATAGGGGTTACTCTTTCAAAAATGGGCTGGAAAGAGGGAAGAAGATCACTAGGAATGTGCAACTAAATTGCAGTGCTTAGCTTCCCAGGCTGGCTAAAAGGACATAATTGACACAGTTGGTTTGGGATGAACACTGGAGATGAGTGAGAATTCACCTGTAGCTGTGTCTCCCTTAAGTACCTGAAGAGACACAGGGGTGAACTAGGGGAAGACATGGGGAATTTTTAAGTTATCGCAAGTGCTTCTGGGCTATGGACCCTGAGAAACTATGGGCAGTGCATTAGTCAGGGTTCTCTAGAGGAATAGAACCAACAGAATGAATTGTATTTAAAAAAGGCATTGATTGGATTAGGTCACAGCAGCTCAACAATAGCAATCTGTTAACCCAAGTCTCAAGGAAACAGTAGCTGCTCAGTCAAAGTAGCTGTATGCCTCAGAAGTCCCAATCCAGCACTAAAGGCTTGAGGGATTCCTAGGGAGCCATTGATCTTCAGTCCAGTCATGAAGGTTGAAGAAACATTGTTCCAATGATGATAAAGAGATGCATGATAAGCACCAGCAGCCAGTGAGGAAAGGGGTGGGGGAGATTTATTTTCCCTTTATATAGCCTTAGATGGGGGTCTTGCAACACTTTCTTAGATTTATTGACTTCCTGAGTCTCCTTAATTTCCTTCTTACACTGCCTTCCCAGGAAGGAATGTCTGTTTCTAGGTTCCCTGAGCTTCTTTACATCCTGCCCCTTACAGAGAGGGCTGCATGCCAATGACCATCAGAGACCAACCCAAGATAACTAAAAAAGTTCAAGCTGACAACAAAACTTAACCATCATTGGCAGTCGGGTTGGACCTGGGGAAGTAGGATTTCACCTTCTTACTGCCTGGTAGCAGTGGTAGTACAACTGGACTATGGAACCTGACAGACACAAAGGAAGTAGAGGAAGACCTGGGGAATTGTGGTCTCATTCCATTGCCCTTGGTGGCCCAGTGCAGTGTAGACAGGCTAAGGTACCTGAGATATACACGGAAGAATCCGAGAGGACCTGAGAGGGATTGTAAATATATTCCAGTGCAGTCATCTGGGGACCTAGAGAGACCACAAATTACTTTTTATATTAATTGAAACAGGGTTCATTTTTTCCATATACTCAAATGACACTAAGAGGGTATAGTGCATGATTTTGTACAAGTCATAGTCCCTCTGAAGCTCAATTTTGTAAAGTAGTATAGGTTCCCTAATACTTATCACACATTGACAGGGAAATAGTTTACTTATATGTGAACAACCATGAAACAATTCTGACAATTTTCACATTTTTTAAAAAGCAGAGATATTAGAGATTTTCATGAAAAAAAATTAAACAGTGCTTACTATGATGTGTTGTCTTTAGAAAACAAAGAACCACTATTTAGTCAATCATTATAGACATAGAGAAAGCATAAACCCATGCACACACCAGTATAGTTAAATATTTCACCATAGGATTTCTCTTTGATGACTAAAAACCACAGATATTTTCCCTTTCTTTTTGTTTTCAAAGAACATGAAAACCTACTTATTATTCTACCTAGAATATGCATGATTTAGCATTTAATATTAAGGTTTGTAAAAGCCTGCACAAAAAGATGTGAAATAAAGGGTTGTTCCTGTCTAACAAACTCCTCATATTCTCCTTTTCATACTGAGAACACATTGTAAGTATGTTTTTAGAGCAAAGCATTTAAGAAATGGCAAATTTCATCGTAGGAACATTGCATTAGTCATTCAAAGGAGGTATATTTTAAAGTCAGTTCAAACACTTATCTCTACCACTTTCCCCTCCCACTTATTTCCTTATATATCATATTATGTTTGATGAACCAGACACTTAAATGATAATTTGTGTTACCTGAAAAAGTTGCTTAGATTGCCAAAGGAGCCTAAAGTCTATCTTGGCATCTTCAGGACCTAGAATCATTTACATTATTTACAGATGGCTCAATTATAGAGAGAGATTTGTTCATGCAAGCATCTGTTTAGTTGTAGAATCAGTGGAGAACCTGTTAATATATTCAAATGCATGCTAACGTAAGGAGATGAACTATTTTCATAATTTTGGCCTTAGAAATCTACCTTGAAGTTTTTGAATCAATGAATTACATGTTTCCTTTTCACCTGTACACAGGAAGGGAGTGATATAAGGATATAAACGGTACTCACAAATTTCTATTTTGAGGCATAAAGATAAGTTAGCATGCAGAGTAATATTTAGAAAGAAAGTACAAGGAGTTTAAATAATTGTCTCATTTTGTTAGAAAGATGATAGTGCTCTTAATTTTCATTTTTTTTTCAATGGTTAGCCATGTTAAAAATCAAGTGTCTGCAGGGATAAAATTGTTCCTTTTTCCATAGCCTTCTATGCAAATGAATGTTATAATGAAAAAACTCTCAGTGATGCATCTGTGAATATAGTTTCCTATATTCAGTATTGATTCTGATGTTTTCATCCTAATTTTTTTCATGACATATGTGGAGTAGATCTTGGCCTTCTAAAACATCTTAAGATGCTTTTTTTCCTTAATGCATCTTTGAGAAAAGCAATTAAATTTACTTTTTCTCCACCAGCAATTTGATGAAATCTAGGAACACTTCATTCTTTACAGATGAATCCACCAATGAGCAGAAGCATTCTTACAATATGCCTTATTGCTAGAGGAGTATCAAATACCTGAAAAGAAGAATGTTTGTTCTTTTAACCAAGGCAAGGGGAACACACTAATTTCCCCAGTTTCTTTGGGAAACAGTAGTTTCTATGTCATTAGCAATAGGCAGTTATTGCAGTTAGAAAATGTATCTATGATAGAGTAATAACCTTGATGATCGTCAGGTATAAATGCATATATCAGTGTGAATATTCATCTCTGACAGTTTGCAGGAGATGGAGAGCTCTCTTCAGTTTTAAACATTTTGGAAATGGCCTGCTGTTGACAAAGATGAGCTTAGCCCCTTTTCTGCGGTTATAGAAATGCTTGTGGTGATTTCATTTTGAGGACAAACGGAAAGAATTTTTACCAATCAGGGCCCCCTTTGATCTTTTTCGACTTACAGACAAAATTACTCTTTTTTTCCCCTTCAGTAGAGAATAACTGATATAATTAGAATGGCTTTTTTTCTAGTCATGTCTTGTAAATGCATATTGCTCTTTTTTAAAAAAAAACAACATATTAACATTAAGTACTGCCTATGAGAAAGAAAGACGAGGGAATGTTAGGTGCCTTCCAGCTCTGGAGTGCCTTACTAGCTTAGTCTGAAGAGGCTGGAAGATAAAAGAGCTGTCTTGGTATGTTATGGTTCATGGCTACCTGCCGGAGAATCAAACTTCCTTTCCTTAGAAGTATTTCTTTGGTTGTTTCATGGCTCACAGGACAGAAGAAGTCGGGCTTAGCTCACTATATACATATATATATATATATATATATATATATATATATATATATATATATATATATATATATATATATATATATATATATGCTCCCTTTTCTTTTTTACTCTTTTCTACCACTCTCAATTTTTGGTTTCCCTCATGCCATCTCCAGCAGTGTTTACATGGGAATGGCTGGCTCATAAATTTAAATGAATAGTGCTGGCTGGATAAGCAAGTAGATTCACTGTCATGAGGCCTCCACTCCAAGCAGTAATATTTTAGTGCTTATCCATAGATTCTTTCAACATATCTGAACTTTTCTGACCTACCCAAATCTATCAAACTAGAAGTCCCTGAAGACCAGGCTATTCTGTAAGATTTACGATTCTGGTAGGTTTTATTCAAAGAGAGACTGTATCTATCATTTGGTAGATAACCATTTTCAACTTAACTGTGGTCTGAAACAATGTGGTGCATTTTTTCAACAGAGAAAAATATATAAGTTTCATATACAGAAAGGTACATTGACTTGGAAGCCAGAGACTTTGTTTCAAGTACTAGCTCAGCTTTCAGGTACTAATTTGATGTTGATAACCTTTGACTCCTTATTTATTCTCTATGGGTCTTTTTTTCCTTATGTGAACAGAAATATGTACATTACTCTATGTCATTTATATAATTGCATTCAACAAGTAATTTACAATGTTAGTAAATTTATTCCTTTACACTGACTAAATTTGTACTTTTGTGCAGAGTGAATTTGAATTATTAAATTAAGTTTATATTGTATAGAATAGTGGATGGATTGGACAAGAGGACTTAGTTATTCAAGTAGCAAACAAAGCATATATACCTATGCTTGTATGTATGCAAAAGTGTACATGTGGAGTAATGTGTTCAAAAATAAGATTGTTTTTCACATTATACAACATGAGAAAACATGTTGTATTTTTATAGTTTATTACTTCTTGTTTTACATTTATATATGTGTGTAGTGTGCCTGAATGTGTGTGTATATGCATGTGGGCATACATGTGTAGGGGTGGTGCATGCATAAGTGTGCACATGCATGTGGAGGTCGGAAGCTAATGTTGGGTGTCGCCTCAATTGTCCCCCACCTTATTTTTTGAGACAGAAATTTTCACTGAACCTGGAGCTCACTAATGTACCTAGAATAAGAAGTAAGCATGAGGGATCCTATCTCCACCTACCCATTGCTAAGATTACAGTTGTGTAGTCCCCAACACCAAGAATTTCCCAGGATCCTAGAAAACTAAACTGTGATACACAGGCTTTTACATAAGCATTTTGTCCACTGAGCCATCTGACCCCCACCTACTTATTACTTAAATTTTTTTCAAAACATGGTACAAAATTTATTATTTATCAGCTATACTTGGATTATTTGACTTCAAATGAATGGTTATTTAATGCATGTAATGTTGCTTCAGGCTGTAGTCATTTTAAGAGCTTGAATGTGCTATAAAAGTGAAAGATAGTAATATTCACATGCCTTGTTAGGAATGGTTGGACATGGCCTCACCTAGAATATTTCTTCTTCCCATGTTATCCCAGGACCTCTGTTCACATGACCTCTACTCTGAGTTTCTCCTTCAGCTTATGTGGACTTCTTACCTGAATTTCAAGATTGATTTTTCCTCTATCAATGAAGAATGGTATTGAATTTTGGTGGATATTACATTAAATCTGGAGATTGCTCTTAGCCATTTTCACAACATTAAATCTTCTAATCTATGAACATAAAATATCTTTCTATTTCCTAGTGCCTTTTTCAATTTAGCTCTTAAGTGTTTTGTTTTCAAGTTTTCTTTGTAGAGATCTTTCACATCCATGGTTAGGCTTTTTTCCAAGTATTTTACCACTTTTTTGAGACACGCAGGAACATGATTGTTCCCCTGATTTCATGCTTAGCAGGATTTCTATTGGTATTAAGGAAGACCACTAATTTTTGTGTGCTAATTTTGTATCCTCCTATATTGTTAAGTGTTTATCAGCCATAACAATTTTTTTGGTAGAACCCTTAAGATTGCTTATGTAGTGTCATGTCATCTGCAAATAAAGATAATTTGACTTCTTTTCCTATTTGTATCTCTTTTATTTGTTTTCTTGTCTTTTTGCTATTGCTAAGACTTCCAGTATTATATTGAAAGAGAGGGAAAGGAAGACACCCTTGTTTTGTTCCCAATTTTAGAGGAAATACTTTGCATTTTTCCCAATTTGGTATAATGCTGGCTATTAGATTTTCATACATTTTGTTTGTTATGTTGTAATATGTTCCTCTTATACCTAGTTTTTTCAATGCTTTTATCATGAAGAGATGTTAGATTTTGTCAAATGCCTTATCTGTAGCTATTGAATGATCATGTGTTTTGTCCTTGAATCCATTTACATGGTAAATTAATTTATTGATTAATATATATTTTATTTATTTATTTATTTATTTATTTATTTATTTATTTATTTATTTTAGAGTGAGCATGAGTGTTGCAGACAGTGTCAAGATGAAGGGATAAACACCCAACGAAACACAGTGTTATGGGAGGAAGGTATTTATTTCAAGCTTACAGGTCTAGTGGAAGCTCTATCAATGGTGGAAGAAGCTGGCTCCCATTCATAAATCCCATCCGAGAGAGAAATCACCACTAGTCAGCAAACACCAAAAAGCAGTAAGCAGGGACACTGCCAGAGACCAAACCTCTTTTTATACCTTTGGGCTAGAATTCAGACCCCTCACCTCCAGTGACATGCCCCTTGCAGAAAGAGTCTGCCTGCTATATGGGCTAAAGCTGCAAACTCAATTTTAAGAAAACACCTGAGTCCATGGGACTATACATTCAAACTATCACAGAGAGAAAATGGGTGCACCAGGGCCTCCTACTCCTGTAAAAAACACTCTAGATGCAGGATTCACATATCCTGAACCATCCCTAAATCTCTGGAATAAAACCAACTTGACCATGGTGAAGAATCAGTTTTTTGATGTGTTCTTGCATTCTGTTTGCAAGTACTTTGTTGAGAATTTATCCATTTGTGTTCATGAGAAAAAAATGCTTAATAATCTTCTCTTTTTTGTGTGTCTTTATATGGGTTTTGGTATCATGGTAATACTGGCTTCATAAATACAGTTTGGAGAAGCAATGATGTTAGTGCTTCTGTGAAGGTCTAATAAGGTGAATCCACCTGGTTCTCAATTTTTTAAATTGAGATCTTGTTATAACTTTTTAAATTTAATTGCTTGTTATAGGTCTGCTTAAATGGTTTATCTTGTTTTAATTTTGATAGGACATTTCTATCTAGAAAGTCATTCAATTCTTTAAAGTTTTTTTAATTTAGTGGAATATATGTTTTTAAGATTTCTTCTCGTGATTCTCTGAATTTCATTGTTATCTTGTAATTTCTAATTTATCTCTAAATTTATTTGCATACTCTCACTTTCATTTGGTTAGCTTTTTATCCTTTTAAAGAATCAACTCTTTGTTTCACATATTCTTTGTATTTTTTCTTTTCATTTCATTAATTTCTTCCCTGATCTCGATTATTTCTTTCTTCATATTGATTTTCATTTAGTATTTTCTTTCCAAGGGAGATCTATGTGATCTTGTAATACAGGCATGCAAAGCTATATATTTGTGTCTTTGGATTGCTCATATTTAATCCTATAAATTTCAATATGTTGTTTTTTCATTATCACTAGATTCTAGGATTTTTAAAATTTCTTTATTGGTCTTTTCCATGACAACTTTATCATTAAATAGTGCATTGTTTAGTTTTTCTGAGTTTGTGTATGTACTATAGTGTCTCTTGCAATTGTTTAGTAGTTTTATTCTATTGTGGTCAAATAAAATATAAGGAATTATATCAATTTGGTTATATTTGCTAAGATTTGCTTTGTGTCTTAATATATGTAATTTTGTAGAGAAAGCTCCATGTGCTATTGAAAAGAATGTGTATTCGGTAGCATTTGAATGGCATCTTCTATAGATATCTGTTAGGTCCATTTATTCTATGGTATGATTTAATCCAAATGATTCTCTTTATTTTTTTGCTGAAATGGCCTATGAGAGTGAGCTATTGAAATCACCCACTACTATTGTACTGGGTTTAACTCTGAGTTTACGTCTAGTTTTTCAGTGAAATTGGATGTACTCATCTTTGGTACATATACATTTAGAATTATAATATACTCTTGGATTGTTCTTTTAATCAGTATAAAGTAACATTTATCTCTTCTGATGAACATTGCTTTGAATTTTATCTTGCTGGACATTAAAGCAGTTACACCTGATTGTTTCCTAAGCACATTTGCTTGAAATACCCTTTTCCATCCTTTTAGCTATGGTAGCAGCTGTTTTTATGGGGAGGAAAATTTGGAGGCAACAAATATAACTATCCTGCCTTTTAATCCATTCTGCTAGTCTGTGTCTTTTGGGAATTGAGACCATCAGTATTCAGCTATAATTGAAAGATACATATTAAGTCCCCTCATTCTGGTTGATTTTGTAGTGCTTGGTGTTTTTTAATCCTCTTGTATTAACAATTATTCAAGCTTAGTTTTTTCTTTCCTGTGGTGTCATGTTATGTGCTTTACTTTTCTTCATTTCTAAGAATTCTGTCAGGTGTTTTCTGTAGAGATGACTTAGTAGTCATGAATGTCTTCATCCTATTTTTGTAATGGAAAATATTCTGTCCTTCAATTATGTCTGATAGTTTTACTGTGTATGGTAGTCTGTGTTGGCAGGTATTTTCTTTAGAGCTTGAAAAACATTATTCCAAACTCTCCTGGCTTTTAAATTTTCTGCTGAGAAATTTGTTATTCTAATTGTCCTGTTTTGATAAGTGATTTGGTGCATGTTTTCTTATTGTTTTCAATATGTATCCTTTGTTATGTATAATTAGTAGCTTAATTATAATATGATGAGAAGAGTTTTCTTTCTGGTTTTGTCTATTTGGTATTCTAACTGCCTACTGTATCTATATTTGCATCTCTTTTCTTAATTTTGTTCTATGGTCTGTTTTGAAGATACTTACTCTTCTTCTCCTTAATCTAAGCCCAGGATTCTTAGGCTTCACTCCTCACTGTATTCTAAAATTCTTTAAATACTTACCTGGCAGGGGAGATACCATGATCACGAAGGTGGTTTTCCCAGGGCGAGGTTTATCCATTGCACTCCGCATGTGCTGACCTCTGCAATTTCCCCAAATGCGGGAAACTCGACTGCACAATTTGTGGCAGTGGGGGACTGCGTTCGCGCTCTCCCCTGTTAAGAAAAAAAATAAAATTCTTTAAAGTCCCACTCAGAAGTTCTTATTAATTTATCTTTCTTCTTTTTAGAATGACCTTTTCTTCAAGTTCAGGTATTCTATCCTCTCCTTGATCCATTCCATTAGTGAGGCTTTCTACAGTTGTTTTATTTTTATTTATTTATTTTTAACATTTTTTATTATTTTTTATTGTCCATAATGAGTTACATTATTTAGTGGGCAAATAATGAGTTGTTATCCCCAATTCCCCAATTCCCTCACTCCCCAACCCCGATCAGTTGGATATCCTCCTCCGTGGGCTGTCTGTATTAGTCCTTGTGGCAAGGGATCCTGGATATCCTAGTACTCAGCCCGGTCTTCCTGGGCCAAGTGTGTTGTTACTGATGGGTGCCATGCCTCTGGACCATCTTCCCCACCCAGCTCTCACAATCTTTCCGCACCCTCTTTGGTTCAGTTCCCTGAGTCGTGGTGGGTGAGTATTAAGGCTGCTTTAATGTTGCCAGCTTAGGGGTCCTTGTGTCGAAAATCCTTGGTTTCTGTCTCATTGGCCTATCTTATGTTGATTGAATGGCTGTGGTTATAGGTCCCTTGTTCATCTGTCATTGTCTGCTGGGTTCCCTGTGGATCCTCCACGATATGACTGTGGTGGCTCCTCTCTTGCCAGGATCTCAGCTATCAGTGTAAGGTCGGTTGGTAGGGTTAGATGGGCCCCAGCTCTCTTATTGCATCCTGAAAAAACAGAAACATAATCTCCATTGGAGAGTGAGGTCAGTGTAGGTTAACAAATATACACAATTCTGGATTACCTAGATTCTATTTTTAGTAGCCTCCCTGTCAATTGCTCCCATATTGTATCTTGTCTTGGGGCTGACCACACCTCCTAATGGGAGAGAACATAGAACCAAGAAAGGAGCACTTGTGTAATGGGAAGCCTGGGCCTGGGGGAGACAATCAACAGCTTTCAAATTTTCCACTCAGTGAGGGGGAGCCCTTGTCTGGAACTTGGGTTGCAGGGCGATAGGCACCAGATCCCTTATTTTTATTTATTTATTTTTCTTAATTTATCTTACTGTTATTTTTTATCTCCAGAATTTCAGATTGAGTTTCTTCAGTTTTTTCTCTTTCTCTATTTTATTCCTTTTTATTGTCTTTTATCAACATTATTTTATTCAACTTATTTTGTTTTCTTCTTTGATTCTTTGATATCTAATTTGATTAGCCTCAACATAAGTATAATCATTAATTTAAATTCTCTAGCATTTCATCTAATTCACTCTCACTAGAGGCCATTGTTGTTTAAATTATAATTTCAGAGGGTTATATTATTTTGATTATTCATGTTTCCTATATTACTGCATTGGAATTTTTGCATATTGGATCATTTCATTACTTAGATTTTCTGCTACTTCTGTCAGCTGTGTGATTAGGAATGTAATTCAAAATTTCTATCCTCAGTCTATGAGCTCAAAGTGCATTGTGTGACCTCTATGTTATTCCCAGAATAGGACACTAACACCAGGAGTGAAAGAAGCTGGTGGATATGTCTATTATGCAAATGTCAATAACTTTTGGTGAATATGAAGTGATAGGGAGTATACTAAAGTTTTGGTTACTTAGATGTGGGAAGGATATCATGTGCATTAGCATGTGAACTAGTGTTAATTTTGAAATAGATGGATGCTGCAATAATATCTGGGAGAAGAAAGTTGAGTTACTGTTATGTTTCACAGATTTTAGAGGTTTATAAAGATATGTAAGTTTGTAAATGTGGAGTATAAAGTAGAGGTTATAAGGACGAGAGTATGCGACAAATAGGTCAGAAAAAGTGAAAGTATATGAGATGTGTGTGGGAAGAGTAGTGGAGGACTAAAAATAGTAGACCTGGTATAAAAAAAAAAAGCCCCAAATCCAACTGAGCAATATGCAGAGACAACTATCTACCCTGATATGGGAGCTGTAATCACCACTTCCAGTTTAACCCTATAGAACCAGATTTGGGGCATGTATTGCCCCAGGGGAGATCAAGAAGTCACCTTTTGGAGTGAATTTCTATCTCACTCACACTGAATTGTATGGATCCCTCCTTCCTTGATGTCCTTTTAGTTTGTCTAAAGTGGCTCACTTGGGTGGATTTAGGCTCAGCTCTTCTCTGTACTGTAGTCTCTGTATTCCCAGTTCTGGTATGTGGGGAACGGGAGATTGTAGAATGCTGGTTGCCTCTTGATGATCTTATGCTTGTCAGCTAGTTCCCCATCTTCTTTTTCAGGTTCTTCTAATTTTACAAGGCTTGAATATATGACAAGACAACATTCCCTGCAATTTCCAGAGCTCCCACTGATGCCAATAGGGCAGAGTAAGACTGTTGTCAAAAAGGAAGCCGTACTTCTTTGTTGTATGTTGATCTCACTGAGTTGTAATGGTATAGTTTTTTTTTGTGGAAATTAATCACTTTTCTTTTTCCTTTGTGCCACTTTATGCAACATATAGAGCATAGTCTGTATCAACAAGCTTGTGAATAATTAGAACTGACTTTTGGTAAACATATAACTCAACTACCAGGAACAGTGTTAGCAAGGTATCCATGGATTTCTGCCTGCTTATGTGCATTAAACTTCCCATCAGCTGGATGGTATCTTAGGCAGATACTGTACTTTGCATTATACTTCTTTCATCTGAATGACAGTTAGGTCTCAAAGATGTCAACAAGCTGGGTAATACAGATTTCTATCAAGTTCTTTGTAGTGAAGATTTATTACACTCATACATCCATTCTATTTCCCTCATGACTAACAGTAAGGGTTTGTGAGAGTGTCAGCGAGGCTATGTAGCCTTCAACTAGCCTACGAAACAATCAAAGCTTTAACCCAATGCTCTAGGGTTGTTAGCACTTGTTTCTACCCAACAGAACTAATGAGGCTATTGACATATTTTTCTTGGCATTTGTTTCCTCTCCTAAGTTATATACCACTGAAGTAGTGATTAAGTCAAATAGTGTGAGTGAGATTCAGAATACTCCTCACAGAACAACTACAATGCTTTCATTTAATAAAATTTCTCTCAAATCTGTTCCAGATCTTGCCTCTCTTCTTACATTGATATGAACATCTAGGGAAATTGGACTTGTAATGTTACCAGAATTCTTGCTGGAGATTGACAATTTTTGTTAAACATTTGGGTGCCCCTCTCAAATGTGTGACTAGACAATTGAGGTTTGAGGATACTAATAATTAGCTACCAGAAGAAGCATCCCCAAAAGTAGTCATTAGAAACTACAATATTATTTGAAAGGTAAATAAGACTACTAGGTGAAAATGTCACTAGTTATTTGTGAAATTTAAAAATTTCCCCAGTCTCAACGTGTCAAAATGACCAAAGGCAATCCATAAGGTTAGTGACAACTCCTTCGTTTTAAGCAAATGTTGCTGGAAATGCCATTTCCTTCTTGTTTTCTGGCTAAAGGCTTCTTCCTTAATGTCTATAAAAGGCATTTTAATATTTTCAGGCCTTGAACACTTTGTCTCTTTGTCTCTGTGTTATCCACTTTCATGATCATTTCTTCTTCATTTTATTTTCTCCTATTTATTTTTCTAATTCTATTAAGTTTGAAAACTAATTTTTTTGAGATTCAGAATCAGTTTTATTTGTAACTAAACACATACAAATAATTTATCTATAAAGTAATTGACATCTAACTTCCTATTTACAAATCCAAATCCTTCCCAAGAAAATGTCATTTTAAGCCGACATATCACTAAGATTTAGACCAAGCTTTAACTGCAAAGTTGAGAATCACATCAGTTACAGACCTTAACTGTATACATGAAAAACCTAGTTGAGATAAGCATTGCCATGTTTCCACCTTACAGAATGTTAAAATGGAAATGACCACCAGGGAGATCGCTCTGAAAGGAAAGGTTTTTAATAGGAGGAAAGGGACCTGAGCTCCAGGCTAGTTCCCAAGATGGGAGAAAGTGAAAGGCCAGTTCAAGATCTGGCTTTAAAGGTGAATGTTCAGCTTGGGGGAAGGGTTCAGGTGGTCAGTAGTTTTTAGCATCAGGAAAGGCAGTGCCTCCTGCCAGACAGAGACACAGCAGGTGGGGGGTGTTATCTCCTGTTCCAGAGGCAGGCCAAGGTCTGGGTGCTGAAACTTCCCCTGAGGTCTGCTGGGGGAGGGGAC
>PVHP010022055.1:0-18302 GCA_004024765.1 Zapus hudsonius
GCGCGCTCTCACTCTCTCTCTCTCTCTCTCTCTCTCTCTCTCTCTCTCTCTCTCTCTCTCTCTCTCTCTCTCTCTCTCTCTCTCTCTCTCTCTCTCTTTCACCATTCTGAAAACTTTCCCTGGATCTGTTACTTTAATAAATACTTTCCTCCCAAAACTGTGCCTAGTTTGGAGATTCATCCCAGTAGCGTGTGTCTGACTGCGACACACAGACTCTCTATCTCTCTTTCTCACAGTTGTGTGGGGGGGGGGACCCTTCCTCTGTGCCTAGACCAATTGGCTGACACACATAACAGGTTATCAGGTTTGACAATCTCTTCTGGAGCATAGACTCCAAATACATCTTACTTGAGCTCACAGAGAAAGTTGTCTTCTCCCTCTGGCTCTTTGGCTGCCCAAAACTCCAAGCCTGGGTTCCCCACCAATAAGACTATGTCTAAGCCTGGCTGCCAGAGTGTGAAGGGATTATTGTTGTTACTGTTTTGTTGGCTTTTTGATTTCTTTGGAAGCATGTGCCTTTTCTTCGTAGGAAAAAAAACCCTTGCACTTTTTTATTTCCAGAGCCCATGCTTGCTTGCCCTTCCACGTGGGCTCCTGGACCTTGTGGTATAATCTCTCCCTCTCCGGTCACTTTCCCTTCCCTTCCTCAAACCCTTCCTCTCCCCCACATCCCTGATATGTTTGAATAAAATGTGGTGGTTTCAAAACCATTCTTCTGAGTCTGTTTTGCCAATTCTTTGGTTAAATGATAGACACGAAGTCAGGGTTTAGAGTTCAAGAACTTTCCTGAACCCCTGTCCCCACCCCTGTAAACAGTTTCACTTCAGTTCTTCAGAGAATTACTCAGGAGTAGTAGTTAGGTTATATGACTGATCTATTTCCAGTTTTCTTGATGAACTTCCATAGAGGCCAGACTAGTTTATGTTCCCAATAGCAGTGTTACAAGGGTTCTCTTTTGTCCACATCTTGACCAGCATTGGTTGTTATTTGTTTTCTTTAATGACCGGCTGCCTTTCTGACTGGGGTGAGATGGAATCTCAATGTAATTTTGATTTGTATTTTTCTTATGGTTAGTGAAATTGATTTTTCCCATGTTTATTGGCTATATGTTATCCATCTTTTTCAAGCTGTCTGTTCATTTCATTAGCCCATTTATGGACTGGTTTAAACAGAGGAATTTTGAAGGGATGTGATTAGTCCATACACACCTCATAGCACCCCTGACCTGCTCCTCAAAGTGAGAAGTCTGAGGAGAGCTGGATGCACAGGCAGCGGTCTCCACTGCTTGCCTCTGTGCCTCTGCTCTCTGCCACAGGGACCCAACTCATCACACACTTCCTGCCTCCAGGAAGGAAGTGTCCCGAGGGCCTTCCCACTTGGAAGTGGGAGCTTCCACCCCCAGCTCCATTACGGTTAGAACGTAAAATGTCCCCTAGGGCTGGTGTGGTTGAACACTTTGTCCTCAACTGGTGGCACTGGATTGGAAAGTTGTGGAAACTTTAGAACATGGGGCTTGTCTGGCGGAGGTAGGTTTCCAGGGATGGTTCCAGTCAGTTCTCTGCTTCCTGCTTGTCCATCATGGAGGAGCTTCTGCCATGTGTCAATTGCTACAAACTCTGCCATGCTTTCCCTACCCTGATGGACTGAGACGCTAAAGACGAGGCAGTTTAGGGATAATGGGGCCCCAAAAGTAAAAATGGGGAGTGTCCTCGAGCCTGTAAGGGGGAATCTGGTTCTTCCTTGTCAGTTTCTTCCTAAAGGAGTCCTACAGCCTTTACCTTCCTGGAGGCCAGAAGTGTCAGAAGACGGATCTGCTCTTCCCTTATCTCCTAAAAAGGAGGTTCCCTTTCCTGGGAAAGATGATCACTCCCTTCCGAGAAGGATTATTACTTTCAATAGGAATGTAAGTGGGATTGCTTCTGGTCCTGGAGACTTGGAAAAGCCACTGGACATCTGGTGTGTGGACTGACCAGCTCAGCCTCCATCCAGTGAATTCCCATGAAAGACCCAAACCAGAGTCACCAGGTGAGCTTTCCTGCTTCTGGGACCCTCCTCCTTCCTGCCTTAAGCTGGAGCTCTGCCTTCTCTCCGCATCTCTGGAGCTCTAGGTCAAGTGTCTCCAAACTCCACCCATCATGGTCTGTGGTAGTTGGAATAGATGCCCCCCAACAGAATCAAAGGGTTATTAGAGATTGTAAATTCTCTCCAGCCTTCTGGCTGGAGGAGGTGTCACTTTGGCCTGGCCTCCTGGGGTCTGGCCCTGAGGTAGTTCTAAATTAGATGCAAAATTTAGGGATACATATGCAAAAGAGGAGCTGGAGCTCAAGTCTGGCAATCCTGTTGTTATGTGAGTTACAGTGTTACAGTTGCTTGCTGGCTTTGGAGGTGCTGGGCCTCTGTCTCTCTGCTTGGATCTATGAAAGGGGGACCTACTTTCCTTCATTTTTGGAACTTCCCCTGGATCAGTTATTTCAATAAATACTTTCCTCCGCAAAATTGTGCCTGGTTTGGAGATTCATCCCAGCGGCATGTGGCTGACTACAACGTTGTCTGTGGGTTTCACTCACTAAATTCATAAGACAAGAACCTGGAGGCCACTGTGGAAGTTTTATGTGACCATGACATCTGGCTCCCCAAATCCTGGGCTGTATATTGCCCAACTAATAGCTGAGAAAGGCTCCATGGATATCAAAGACACCCCAAATCTCTGTATCAAAGCAGTGAGGTAAAATAACCCCTTCCTCACTAAAATTGATTTTTTCAGTGATATGCTGGTTTGACGGATCAAAGCAATAAGCCAGGGGGATGTGAGCCCATCAGACCTTCTGGTTTGGTGTGTGAATTATCACCCTCTCACTCAGCTTACCAGGACTGACCGCGGCCTCCAAGACGGGAGGGCTGATGGACTGATCATGGCCAGTGAGAAGGATGTCCTAGGAAGGTCCAGGCAGGCTTCTCTGCTGTCCCAAACTGCTCAGTGGGAGAATCCCCAGTGTTCGGGACCCTGACTTCTCTCTTCCCTGACAAGGCTGTGAGCCCAGCTCTGGCTGAGCCATCTAGAAGCCTTGCCCATTTCTACCACCTCCTGGGCCTGGAAGGGCAGGCAGTGGTGTAGGGAAAAACCAGATAGAGGCCAGTTTGGGTATTTGGTTTTAGACATGATCTTGGTCTTTTAATAAGTTTGGAACACAACCGGAAGATGGTAAGAAAACTGGGTGTGGCTGGGATTTCTCTAGAACCCTGGAAATCATCTCAGGCTAAGGGGGAAGTTGTAGGAATTTCTCCAGAGAGCCATCATGGTAGTGGGAGCACCCTGGGTGTGAAATGTCATGTTGTGCCTTCTCATCTCCCAAGCCTAACCCGATTCCAACTGCTAATATATGTGCTTAGTTAATTTTAGGGAAATCTTGGAGGGGGCAGATGGGGGCAGGGTTCACTGACTCATGTTTGACTACTGGTTAAATTTCCGCCTCACACCTGAAAGGACTCAACGCCTTACACTGGCTCATTGAAAGGGATGACAGGGAGTCGCAGAAGGTGCTGGGCAGAGACAGGGCAGGAAAGTAAGTGGTGCCAGTGTTGACTTTCAGCGAAGCCAGCCCTAGATGGTGCCACGGCCCCATGCCAGGGTGACGCTAGGCTTACTGGTGACCAAAGTGAAGAATGGAAAAAACTCAGAGGGTCCGTAAGCAAGATAATCATTTGCTCACAGCCAGCTTGCTGATCCTCCCAAAACCTTGCCGTTTCCCCAGGTCCTCAGAAGGCAGCACCCTGCCTTGGGTCAGTGGGACCCGGAAGTCATCTGTTGATGCGTGGGTGGGCTCAGGTCTCAGAAGCAAAAAGGCAGGTATAGGGGCCACCTGTGTCGGGACACCTGCGACCGAGTTCAGGCTTCCTGGCCATTTTTTCAAAACTGGGGAATTTTTGTGCTGCGGGCCAAATAAATAGTTAGGCCATCACAGCTCTACTGATAATCAAACAGCCATTTGCGGTCTGAGTGCCTGGAACCTGCCAGGTAGGTGGTCTCCCAATTTGGGGTTCTTGGGAAAACAGGAGAGTTTGTCCCAAGTTGAGAGCAGACGTTTGCTGAATATTAGTGTTAGGAAGGCAATGGGTGAGGAGTGACCAGTACACCAGCTCCTCTCCTCGGGGAACCCCAGAGCCAATGAGATCCTTGAGACAGGTCTGTCAGCTACACTAGACAAGAAATGGGACCTCAGTTTCCCCACCTTTGGGACGGCATGCCATAGACCTTGCCTGGGGACTGGCCTGGGTTGATGTAAAGCTACCAGAGCCTGATGAACGCCGTATTGCACAGGTTTGTGCTAACACAGGTGCAAAGTGCAGGGCACAGTGCCTGACACATCAGGGTGCACACCTGGGATGCCCTGCCCCCACCCCAGTGACCCCAATTCTCCAACTCCCACCCTCTCTCATCCTACACGAAAGAGGCAAGACAAAACTTAACAAGCAACAGAAGCACCCAGGTGGAGCTCTGTGCTCAGTGTGTGCCTGGCTGTGGAGCCTGGGGGGGGGCATGCTTCACTGGGCATTGACCCTGGGCTCCATCCCGCTGTACCAGTTTCCTGTGTGACCTTTGGTAAGTTGCACAACCTCTCTGCATCTGTTGTCTTAACTGTGGAATGATGGCAAAGGATGACTCTATTTCTCCCTTCTGGGAATGGGGACCACATTTCCCAGAACGTCCTCTCGTGGGTGGTGCTGGGTTGGAGTTGCCTCAGAGTTGAGCTACAGGGGATATGGAAGGCCTACGGGAAACAAAGGCCTTTGATCTTGGAAGGTCACGGTGGGCAGACTTGATGACAGGCGTGGGCTGAGCCTGCTATTCTGTTCTTGGTGCCCAGGTCATCTTCCTGAGAGATGGCCACCATTGGCCTTCGCCTGGATCACTGGAGGAGGCAGGTTCTGGCTCTCTCCTCCCTCAGCATCCTGCTGTGGAGGTCCACGTCCTGCCTCACCCGCTGTACTGAGGGGCTGAGTGATCACCCCAGATCCTCCACTGCTCTTCACCACTTGACCTCTCAGCTCAGCCTCTACAATGAGCTGAGCTGGCCAATTCCAGCGGTCAGTGCTGGGTGTGATGGACCCCTCCTCGGGTGTCATGGAGACAGGGCCTCAATCTGCTCAACCTCTGCCCCTCTCCCCAGTGAACCATGCTGGGCACAGGCCCCTGGTCGCCATTCCTGTGGGAGGGTGAAGAGCCTGGGTCCCTCTAGCAAGCTACACAATGACAGCTCATTCTCCAGCTGGCTGGGCAGCACCTGAGGTCCTGGGAAGAGCACTCCCTACTCTACCTCTTGCTTGCAGAGGATATCAAAAGACAGAATGGAACTAGGCTAGTCCACTCTCTGTGGACCCAACTGCCCTCAGGATCCTGGTAGGGGAGGGAACGTGGTTTTCCCTCAGTTTCACAGAGCCAAGATGGCTACTCAGTATTCCCTTTACTACAGACTCAGTATTTAACCAGTCCCCCACCCTTGGACATTTATGTTATTTCCAATTCTCTAATACGATGAACAGGAGTTCATTCTCTCGCATCTCATCTGAGTATCTGATCACTTCCCTAAGAAAGAAGTGGAATTCCCATATCCAAACGATTGAAGACTTCTTGTAGAGATATCCCAATTGTTCTTTGAGGAATAAATGCTCACTATGAAGAAACGCAGTCCAGAGAAGGGCTGTAATTTGTTGTAGTATGAAGTCCAGGCAGAACAGACAAGATCTTGGGAGGCAGAGAGCTCAGGACTTTGCCAGGCCTGAGTTCTTCCAACACCCAGAATGAGATGGAGGGAGATGCAGGACCTCATATAGTGAGACTGAGACTCCCTCTGAGCATTTGGGCCAGTGGTCTTCACACTAGCTCTGGCTTGAGAATCAAGTGCGGGTGTGTGTGTGTGTGTGTGTGTGTGTGTGTGTGTGTGTGTGCGCGCGCGCGCGCGCGCGCGCGGGGGGGGGGGGCATCTGATTCATTTATTCAACAGATGGGTAACAGGTGGATTTGGAGAGAGGACCTGCCATTACTTCTTACCACAGAGCAGGAGTAGGAGTCGCCATGGTGCATGGTTCTGCTTATGGGGGGCTGCCCAACGCCCCTTCCTCCCTCATCCTTTGACCACAAGGTCCCTGAGTGGCAAAAACAGACCCTTGCCCGATTCCTAGAGCTGGCCCAGAACCCCATTCTTACCAGACCCACCCCTGTACAAGTTCTAGGAAGCCCAGAACTGAGGGGACAGACATTTAACCAGCTGGGCACATCCTGGTCCAGCCGACTTCCTCCTTTCATCCAAGCAGCCTGGACACCAAGGCAAAGCAGCAGCTGAATTTGCGGCCCTGGCTGCTGACAGCAGCCCCACAGTGGCAAGAGCCTGCTCTAGCCAAGGCTGCACTATCCTCTCCTAGTAGAGAAATGCCCCCCTCGGCCTCCCTTCTTGCTCCAGGCGGGATGAGGGTCCCCAGCCACCCCAGAGGAGCCTGCTGCTTGGGGCTTAAGGAGGGAGGGAGAGGAAAATAACCACCAGTCACTTGGGTGGAAAAATTCGGACACCACTGATTCCCAGAGGCCGTATTTTATTCGCACCGTTTCCTACGCGTCTGCAGCTGGGCCTGTGAGGAGTAATATATGAGCTGCGCCCGTTCAGCTGGACAGGAGCATGCGCTTGTAATAGGATGTGGTAAGACACTCTGTGGATCAGCAGGCCCATAAAAGCCGACCTTGTAAATCTCCCAGTGTACTGGCTCCACACAGCAGCAGCTCCCTGTGGTGGACTCACAGACTTTAAAGTGGCCCTTGATAACAGACCAGTTGAGCCCCACAGCCCAAGACAGACGGGACACATTAAACACTTCTTTGTGGAGCTGAGGGATGGCTGAGCAGCTAAGAGCACTCGCTGTACAAGCAGGAGGCCTGAGAGAGCTGGGTATGGCCGCCATACTTACACCTTTGTCCGAGGGTGGTGGAGGCAGGGGAGGCTGGGGAGAGGAGACCAGAAAATCACTAGGGCTTGATGATCAGGATTGGGATACCTGGCATTCTCCTCTGGCATCCATCCATGCATACAAGGGGCATTCACACATGCATACACCCCCTGCACACACATCACACATAAGGGGGAAAACCAACGTTTTGCTTTTTTACACAGGAATGCCATTATCAAAGCACTTTATCTCTGTCACACTTCCCGAGGCTCAGGGTCTATTTCGGAAGAGCTGACGGAAAGATTGTAAGAGCCAAAGGAAGGGGAGGACTGCTTACAACGCAAACTTCTGACACAAAAGGGCCTAGATATTCATGACTTCGCAGTGCCTGATAATCCCTACACATCATGGGAGGAAAAGATGATGACACCGAAACAAATCAGAGACTAGCTGAGAGGGGGAAGAGATATGAGGAGGGTGGGGCGGGAATCATAGTGGCTTAGGATTTATGATTATGGAAGCTGTCAATAAAAAGGTTTTAAAAAGACACTGAAGATCCCAAACACTTGGGGTCCAGGTTTAGTGTCCTCAGGTGGTTAACAAGTTCATGGCCAGGATAGAATGTTCTTTAGGCCGCTTCCCTCTCTCCTCTCCCTGACTCCTTGGGGGGGGGGGTACCTCTGTGATCCTCTACTGATTTCTTTCCCGGAGCTCAGGATCAAACCCAGAGCCTTGTGCATGCTGAGCAAATGCTCCACCACTGAGCTCCACCCAGCCCCCCAGTCCTTGACTATGACTTAGGGTTGACAATCTTTCTGCAAAGGGCCACACAGTAAGTATTCTAGGCTTCTTGAGCCGTTAGGAGTTAGCTCAACTCTGCTGCATAAGGTAGAAACAGTTGGAGACTGCACATAAATGAATGGGTTGGTGTGGCAATGCCAATATAACATGAAAACCGAGTGGCTGGATTTGGCCCTTGGGCTGAGTTTGCTAAGGCTTGCTCTGAAGGGTGTGTCCCCGAGGGTCTGCATACTGTCATTTGCTCCCAGAGCGAGGATTAAGGTTGGCACCTGGGACTCTGGTGCGTGGACAGTACCTGTATACTGTCTTTTCACTCCTAGGGGTGTTATTACTTTCTCACACCCCACAGAATAGAAAGACGAGATCTGAGAATTCAGCCATTTCCTCAGTTCCCAATAGCTGGTATGGTCAGAGGTAGAGTTCAAACCAGAACTTTTGGAGAAGGCCTGAGAGGTAACAATTACCTACCTCCTAGCGGCCTAAGGAACATTTGAGGCAATAGAGTTGATTTTCACCTTAGAACAGTATGTCTGGCTATTTATGACGGCTCTTGCGGCCTGGTTTCAAGCTGTGTGGCCTTGGACAAAGCTCGCTGGCCCTCATCTGCAAGTCTTGCAGAGCCTTCCTGCAGGATTGTCACAGGATTAAATAAAGCCTGTGGGAAACTTCTTGGAAGACTAAAATGCTGAGTAAATGTTAGTTTATCTAATTTTCCAAACGAGCCCAGGCAAAAGACGTGACAGACCTTTATTTTTCTGAATTAAAAGCTGCTACATTGGCATCTCCTTCCTCCTTCCACAGTCCCTGGTTTTGGCTTGCACTTTGCACAGGTGGAGCTGAATGGTGAATCTGCTTAAAACACCCAACCCCTCCATGAAAGGGCCCTGAGCTTGGCCGGCCAGCCTCACTGGCCCCAAGAAGAAGGACTTTGAACCCATTGGAACAGACAGGTGGGTGCAGGGGGCAGCTCCCTACCGGCCCTCTGGAGGAGGCTCCCAGAAGCATAGGGCTCTGTGTAGGGAAGCCTGTTCCCTGTCTGGGCAGATGGCCTGCAGGAACAGGGCTCGGCTGATCTGGTTTCAACTAATTCTATTAAATGAAAAGTTCTGTAGAGCAGATTCCTTTGCTAGCCTCTGTCCACATGGCAATCTAATCGAGTAAATTAAAACATGGTCTCTCTCTGTCCGCCTTGCTGCTTTCTGCGGTGGCCTGCAGGGCAGGCGGGGAGGGGGGAAAGTGTGGGTTTGGGTTTGGAAGGGCTTTGGCTGAAGGCTGTGCTCGGAGCTCCGGGGACAGAGGCTGGCTCAGACTGGGTGACAAGAGCCTTCGGGAGAGGGTGTGCCACAGCAGGGTCCATGAGATACTTCCCAGTATTCATCCACCTCGGAAGGCACAGGTAGGGAAACCGAGGCCAACCAAAGTCACCCAGGGAGGTAGTGCCAGCTAATGGGAAGGCTGGGGACAGGAAGTCAAAAGCAGAGAAAGCAAGCAGCTCAGATGCTGGGACACTTTGTCCTGGAGCTGCAAGGGAACCTCAGGAGGTCAGGCGACAGGCTTCTGAGAAAATAAGATGTATGCGTTTCTTTGTTCCATGACAAGCCTGCCTATTCTGGTCTATTCTACTCCCCCCAATTCTTCTACAGACATAGTGCTGTGCTGAGGCTTACAGACTCTGTTAAGGACTAGAACATTCTTGGACTGGAATCTCACTACTGGTGGTGCAGAAAGAGCAGAGGGGAGCCAGCACCCCTTTGGGCCTCTGCTTCCACTTCCCTCTCCGAGTGACTCTCAAGGGTGTCCTTGGGTGCCTTCAGCTCATCTGAGCCAAGCCGGAGACTCGTGGTGTTCAGATAACGACACTGGGGTTGCTACTCCGCGGTGTCACTTCAGAGGAGCCAGATAATGGCTCAAATACATCAAATGCTCCAATTCCACAGGATTCCTGACCAAACAGCGATGTCTGTGCCTTGCTTATTTTTCTCATTTCATTTTAGTGTGTGTCTATATGTATACAGTGTGTGTGTGTGCGTGTGCATGAGCATACAGAGAGGAGAGGAAGGTTCTCTCCTTCCTCCTTGAGACGGAGTCTCTCTTGGTTTGCTGTTGAGTGAACCAGCCTAGCTGGCCCGTGAGCTTCCAGGTTCTCCTGGCTCCACCCTCATTGCTATGGGATCACAAGCATGTGCCACTCTTTGGCAGGCTTTATGTGGGTGCCAGGGAAGCCTGACCTTGGGTGAGTCGGGGCCCCTGTACCTTGTTTCTTCCTGCCATTTCACTGGTCCACTGACCCAGGGGCTTAGCTTCCCACTGGTCTGCGCACAGAGTGGGAGAGGGGCCATGGGATGAGGAACAGGTGTATCCTAGGCCAAACTGCTGCTAGGGGCTTGGGGTTCAGTTCCACTCCTCCACCACCATGCTCATCATACGTCCATGTCTACTGAGGTATCTGTGAGGTTGATAACCAGGATGCTGGCAGTTAGGAAAGGCACAGTCAGACCCAAGGCACTTTTTCTGCCCAGGCAGAAGGAAAGTGCTACATACAACGATCATGTCTCCCGAGAGAGCAGCCAGTCCCTCACTTTCTGGCCCCCTACCTCTTTCTGATTGCTGACAGAATGCACAAAAGAGTTGGCAGCATCTTTGGGGCCTCAGCAGGAGCCTGTCCTTCCCAGAGCCACTCTGTGCACAGCTGCCCAGGGGTCACCCGTGACCTGCTGATGTCAATGGGTGCAGCCATCTCCTACTGTCAGACCCTAAAGTGTACTTTGATCACGCTTACTGTCATCAAAGGGTCACCTGGACAGATGCCAGACTTGTCAGCCCATACTGGATCACCATCGTGTATTTCGTACCCATGATTCATCGTCCCAGTAGCAAAGTGACTTTTAAATTTATGTTTACTCTGCGCCAGGATGTCTTGCCTATGGAGGTGTGTCAGTGTGGGACAGGGTGGCAGCCACTGCTATGGGCACACCTCTCTGGGCATGTCTAGCTGATGGTGTGTGATGGTGCCCAGAGCTGTGTCTAGATGGCTGAGTTCCCACATAACCTTCAGAAATAGCCTTGAACAAAGGATTTTATGACTGTGGGTAATCAGAAGAAAACTACCCAGTAACAAAGCCAGACACTGGATAGTGGTTGGGACTCAGGCAGCCAGGCACATATCCATCCTGTGGGGACCTGTGTTCCAGTCACACAGGAAGTCAGCAGGAAGATGGCTCAGCGGGCAAAGTGCTCCTCACACAAGTATGAAGATCCGAGTTCAGATCTCCAACACACCTACAGAAGCCAGGCATGTTGGCATGCATCTGTGATCCCAGTGTTGGGAGGTGGCAACAGGGAATCCCTAAGATTTGAGGTTCAGTGAGAGATCTCCCTCAAAAAATACAGTGAGAGCCATAGAGGAAGACCCCCAACATGCCTCCACATGCACCTGCACACAAGTGGACCCACAAACACACAAACACATGCACCTCACCCACACCCACACATATGCCAAAAAAGGGAGGTGGGAAACAGCTTCCAAAGAGAACAGTGTGCCTCCACCTGTGACTTTGGGGTCCTGAGATAGCATAACCTGAAGGGGAACAAAGATCCATGACTCCACAAAGCCAAGGTCTTAAGAAGCTGGGGGCAAAGTAGCACTTCTGCAGACAGAAAAGCAGCGTGGACGTGGGGAATGCAGTTCTGCAGAGCCTGGGTAAGAAGACTTGACCTTGAAATGGCCTCAGGGGCACTCACTCCTCTGGAAGGTCCCTTTGAAGGCTGAGGGGATGGGGCTCTTGGAGGCCTAAGAAGAGGTGATGAGTTTGTAGTGACGAAAGCGGGTTAGGAGCAGGTTAAGAGCAGCGTGCACATCAAGATGGGGAACCCTGGTTTGCCTGGAAATAGATTTGCAGCAGGTTTGTACAGTGCCTGGGCTCTGATCCTCAGACAGCCTGCAAAATCATAGACAGGACCCTGAGAGTCCTCCAGAGATGGTAACAATTTCAGGACAAGAAGCATCCTGGAAGCCAAGTCCTGTGGCCGGGCTGGATTCCGCCTGTAGAGACAACGATGGTGTTCCTGTCCTTTCCCAGAATAGCCTCTGTGTCCTCATCAGTGAATCTGGACAAAGTGTCACCAGAAAGGCACAGTTGTCTTTTGTCACTGGAAGCCCCTGATTCAAATCTCTGCTGGGCCAAAGCCAGCCATAGTTGACATTATGGAAGTCCCCCACCCTCTCCCAGGTAGCTCATGAGGTCTCTTCCCAGGCTGCTGGGATGAGGAACTTGGGAATTCTGTGCCTCAACTGCAGATCCCAGCTGGCTGGCTGCTGGAGCAGAGGAGTGCCTCCCATGACTGCAGGAAGCCAGTCCACTGGTCTCTTGCAGGGTCACCACAGCTAATTCTGCAGTCTGTCAGCGTTGGACATCACCCAGTGCTGCGAATGGGCCCAACAAGTGTAACGAGAGGCAAGACCTAACTCTGCAAATGCTACCACGCAGCCACCCAGTTTGCAACTGGCCCCATCCTGACCCAGCCTTGCAGAGAGAGCGCTGGCTGGCCCGTGCCCTTGCGGAAGGCTGCAGATGGGGCACGGGCACCCCTGGGTGCCCTGGCTGGCGAGGAAACGGGGAAGATCACAGACAACCCACAGGCCTGTTCTGCTGCTTAGGAAGTTCTGCCTCGCGCCGGAAAAACCTTTTCTCCTTCTGTCCATTTTTCAAGCACTAAATTTACTCGGCATACTTTGGGAGACTCGTGTTTTATCCGCTTTTAATTAACTCGTTTTGAAGCTTTCATACTTGCCCTCAAAATATTTTATTGGCATTTCGTCAGCATTGTTTTCCTGGGGACGGCGGCTGGGGCTGTGGAGGAGGGTCACCCAGCAACACGGCTCGGCATGTGGACAAGCTTTGTTCCCATGTCCCTGCCAGGCCTCTCTGGGGCCCCTGCATTTACTGTTAAAATATTACAGAGGCCCACACCCGAATGGCCCTAATCCCTCCTGCTAGACTGTCTCTAATTGATTTAATTATTCATAATTGCTCAGCTGGGTTTATGCATACTTGTGAGTGATTATGGAGAAGGGGCGGGGCCGCGGCAAGCACTGGGTCTCATCTTGATTAATGGAGGACTCATCGAGGCCCTGGGGAGTCTGTGTGGCCATTGGGATGGCACACTCAGGAAGGCAGAGCAGAACCCCTCGGAATGCTGGCTTTAACACGCTGCCCCCTCGAAAGTGTTTCCTTGGAATGTTTGGGGACGTGAGCGCTGTCCCTGCTAATGGAATTTAAAGGCCAAACAGAATCACTGGAGGGACGGATGCAAGAAGAAGAGCCAGGTTTGGAGTTGTGAGCAGGTGCACACGTCTGCATCTCCACTAGAGCTGAGATGCCTTGGGTAAAACCAAACCTGCCAATATCTGGGGGTACAGGGGAGGCCAGAGGATGCAGAAGCTAATTCCATCACCAGGAGACGAGATGTCATCAACTGAAGGGTCTCTAATTGTCCCCATACGAGTCTCCTTAATTAATTCAAGACAAGTAAATGATACGAAGCCCTGCGTGCACCATGGGCGGCTTCCTGGATTGGAGGCAGTAAAAGAAGCGGGAGCAGTCTCGCTTCCTAAGGGTCCCCAGCCCTCCACCCAGCTCAACGCTGGCCGGCTCCTCCCTCCAGCTCAGAGCAAGGCAGCTCCCTCTTTGAGTGCTTCGGGCATAAAGGGCCTTTGATCCTTTTTCTAGACTGAGCCTTGTGTCCACTCAGGAGAAACCACTGTATGCACAGGGCAGGGGAAGGAGCTTTGCAGGAAGGGAAGCTGAGGTTCTGAAAGGTGAAGCAAACAGGCAGAGTCCCTTGGTGATGGTAAGAAGCAAGGACTGAGACCCAGCTTCTTCCCAGCTGCTGTCCACTCCAGTGACACGTCAGTGAGCAGGTCCCTATGGCCCAGGGGTGGACTGTGGCTTCAGGGGCAGGAAGACCAAGGAGATTGCACGCAGGCCCTCAGAAGGAGGAGGAGAGGGGAGAAAAGAAGGAGAAAGAGGAGAGAGGGAAGGGGGAATAGGAGGAAATGAAAGAAGGGAGAGAGGAAGAGGAGGAGGAAGAGAAGGCCTGCAGGAGAGGAGGTGCTTCCTGTTCCAGAGTGTCTTTGTCCACTTTCTCTTCTGGGTCCTCTTAGCTCAGAAGGAAAGCATTTTTCTAAGTCAGAACTTAGTAAATTCTTGTGGAGTGACTAAGTGAACCCCTAGGCTGCGTTTGGAGAAACAGACTAGGAGAAGCTAGGTATCTGGGTGGGGAAGCCAGGACCTCAGGGCTCCATTGCCCCCTTCAACCTGGAGGATCTCAGCTCTAACCCACCCTTGGGTGCTCAGAGGATCTTTTGTATCTAAAACACAGAAATGGTTCTTCTGATCCAAACCACCTCGTGCAGCTCCGCTGACCTCTGCCAACAGAAGTGAAGTATCAGACGTATGTAATTACAAGTATTATTTACGTACACCGATCCTGAACCGGGAAATGGCAGGATGGCGCTGGAGCCGAGGGGGGGGGCACAATCGAAGAATAAAAAGAAAAGAAAAGAAAAGAAAGAAAGAAAAGGCTTAAAAAGTCCTGACAATGAGAGCAATTCTTCATGGAACAAAACTATTACAATAGCCAGCCTTTGATCTCAGCATCTCCTGTCGCCGATTGCATTTTGTCAGCGTTGGCCTGTCACCCGCGAGGGAGCACTTTTGAATTAAGCAGTCTACAGCAATTTAGTCTGCGCTGGCTTTGAAGTGCCAGCGTCAGTCAGGCCAGGACTAACTTTTTTCATTAAAAAATTTTCAGCTTCTCTAAGGGGGCTTTGGACTCCCCCACCTCTAAGCCTGCCAGGCCAGTTAGATAAGCTGAGCCTCCATCCAACCCGTGGCCCCAAGACATCAAAAGGCACTCGGCCAGTCAAGCTGGAGGCAGCCATCATTAAACCCTAATGGAGTGCTTCATTAAGGTCGCTTCAAAGGCCCCCGTTTACAGACTCAGAGATTGACTAATTTACACATTGTGGGAAAATTGCTACCAGCTCTGCCCACACCCCAGCAGGGGAGAGACGCCCTCTCTCTCTGAGAGGTGGGAACTGCATACCATGGACCCCAATTGAAGAATGGCCTTTTTAAGGCTAACTCCAGGCTCTGTCCTAAAGTTTATAGAGTCTTTGCCTGGGCCTGTAGCATCTGTCCCCAGCCCCCACCCCATCGCTGGTCCTGTCTGGCTGGCTGTCCAGAGGCAGTGTGGCACACACGCTTGGGTGACAGTCCCAGCTCTGGGTGTGCCAGCCAGGAGACTTTACCACTCTGAGCCTTAGTTGTCTTCACCTGACAATGAATGTGAGCTGGACATGGTGGCGCACATGGTTAATCCCAGAAGAGAGGTGAGGATCTCCATGAGCTCGAGGCCAGCCTGGGACCACAGAGTGAGTTCCAGGTCGGCCTGAGCTAGAGTGAGACCCTACCTGGAAAAATCAAGTAAACAAACAAAAAGAATGTGGCTGTCTCACCTTGAGGAGGAAGAGGCTAGGCTGTGCAGGCATGCCTTGGGCTAAATTCTCCTTCCCCCCAAGTGTGAAGCCCAGTTCCCTGAGCCCTCCTCTGGGATTATGGTCCTATTGGAGCCTGGCCTCCAGAACAGCACATCTCTAGTCCACTCCTGTGGTGTGTCCTTTGTGGAAGCAATCTGGGATATGCACGATGAAGAAGAGTGCTCTCCTGGGACACTTCCTGTGATCTGTCCCTGGAGCAGAGCACAGTGTTCCGCTGGCTACAGAGGCTGATTGCCAGAGCCAGTGTAACTGAGGTGCTGGGCAGCACTAGCCAAAAACGTGCCCTCTCTGGGCAATGAAACCTGGGCTGGAGAGAGGAAGGATCGTTGTGCCCGGAGCTCTTCCCACACTTGGGGCACCAGGGTTGGGTCTATAGGAGAGTCTCAGGCAGCACCCCCTTGTGGGAAGTTGCCTGTTTACCTGAGCATGGTGATCTGGACACCCAGCTGGAGCTGAGGGGCTGGGCTCTGACCTCACTTTGCCACACAAGACCCGAGATTATGTTCCTCAGCCCAGCAATGCCCATCTGGAGGCCTGGTCCCCTGCCATTGTGCAGGGATCCCTCCCAGCACATCATGTTACTCAGGCACCTGAGTAAGTTGAAGAATGAAAAGAAAAAAAAAAAAACACTGCTGGTGGAGCACCTACTGTATGCACAGCTATCAGTCATCGGCCAGAGAGGACGAGTTTGTGGGGATCCCTCCAAGGGTCCCTGCACCTCACCCCATTCAGGCTGCACAGAGGAATCGGTAGCTACCCCATTCCTGGAGATGCCCCCACCGGGCTGAGTCAAGGGGACCAGCGGTGGGTGAGCTCACCCAGCCCCTTAGCACAGTCCTGTCCCCCTCCTACTCTTCACAGATTTTCCTAATTAGAGAAAAACATTCTATAGTCACTTCCTCTACTCAACCTTTCACTTAGAGAGAGAGAGGGGGAGAGAGAGAGCCTGAATTCACCTCCCACCCTGGGTTCCCAGCCTCGCGGGGAAGCGCCGCCGGGCGCAGGCAAGCCTAGCTCCGAACCACTTAGCAAACCGCAAATTTCAGAGGCCTCGTCACATCTGCGTTTTATCAGCTTTTTCCGGATAGTATTACCCCGAGCAATTGTCTGCAGATCGGCCGACAGCTGAGACGTTCAAGCGCTGAATTACGGAGAAAGGGCCGGAGATAAAGCCCGGCACATGTATCCCATCAAAGTAATGAAAGCCGCCTGCCGCCAGGCCGCCCCTCGCTCGGCTCCTTCCAGCAGCCCGGCCCTCCCAGCGCCCGGCTCCGCAGGAAGGCTGATTAACCCTTGCGAGCTGGGCAAGAGGAGCAGGGGTCATTCAATCCCCAGGCTAATCACAGCCCCAGAGATGGGAGGGGCGGGCCGGATGGAGCAGCCCCTGCCCAGGGCCACTCTGACCCTGGGAGAGGCCCTGCGGCATTTCCTGTGGCAGGGAGGGTGGGTGGGGGCCGTGCCCAGCTCCCAACCACAACCAGGGCAGATTCCACGTAAAGGACCTGGTGCCCATGAGATCCCAGAGACACTGGGTGTCAGGCAAGTGCTTTCCTGGGTGCGAGCCTCCCTAGTGCTTTGCTAGGGTCCCTTCATTCCTTTGCAGGCCTCCCTTTGAACGCTAATGTTCAAATGAGGAAGTCCCCAACTCCCCCCATGAGACCCATGCCACTTGGGCATCTGTGCCATGGGCCTGTGTGAGAACTGTTCTGGCCTCACAGGGCAACTCCAGGGAGTTCTCTATGCTGGCCACAGTCCACATGGAGTGCCCAAGGTCAAGGCCGATCCCCACACCAGAGATCCCTTCCTCTGTGCAGTTCTTTCTTGCTCACCACGTTGACTTCTGCCTTTTCAACGGCCTATGCTGGCTTTCCCCAGGTCTGCTCTTTCTTTGTGTTTGCTTGAGAGTTTGTATATTCTGAGTTTGGACACCAGTCAGTCAGTTCTAATCCTTGCAAAGATCAACTCTTGACTTTGCCGCTTGGTGCCTTTGCCGATGGAGCCCCTTCTCAATAGAAATCCTATTAATGTATGTGTTTCTGTATGTGCTATTTATGTGTTTATCTGAGACAAGGTCCTGCTTCTTGTGCTCCAGCCTCAGTGCTGGGGTTACAGGCATGCTTGCATGTCCCACAAGAATTCTCAATTCATTCCTCTACTTTTATGCTCTTCCTTGGGCACAGAGGTGGCCTCTGTCTCTCCTATTCATTTCCTTTGCTCTTTCAATGCTCCCCACAAGCTGGGAACCCTCTGGAACCCACTTTACAAGCCTGTTTGACTCACCTGAGCATCTCCTTCTGGCGGGGTATGATATTGGCTGGATGGGACTCCAGCTAGCAGCAGTGGGGTTCTGTCCTGCACCCCAAGATTGCACCCTTCCCTGCACTATGGAGCTGCTGCTCTCTGCTGTATTAGACCACAGGGAACACCAAGCAGAGAAGGTCAAGGGGATGGAAGGGGGTCCCCAGATGTGCGCTTCTCAGAGATGCTCCCTCCAGCATCTTCTCTCTGACCCTGGTCCAGGAGGTTAGAGGAACTTTCAAGACAAGGGTCTTGGTTGGCTTTGCCATAAGGACTTTTGGCCACACCTTCTCTTGGGTGCTCAGATTATGTATGTTGGGACTATGAATTGCCTGGGGTTGGGTGCATTACCTCCCAAACCCAAGGCTGTCTCTGCTGGAAAGTTTCCTTTTTTTCTTTTTTTCGAGGTAGGGTCTCGCTCTAGTCCAGGCTGACCTGGAATTCACTCTGTAGTCTCAGGGTGGCCTTGAACTCAGGCAATCCTCCTACCTCTGCCTCCCGAGTGCTGGGATTAAAGGCGTGCGCCACCACGCCCGGCTGGAAGCAGTTTCCTTTCGTCTGTCTTTCCGTCTCATTTGCTCACCCACTAAACATGAAAAGGCCTGTGCAGTGGCACACATCTATAATCACAGCACACGGAGGCAGAGGCAGGAGGGATTCAAGTTCAAGACCAGCCCCGGGCTGGGCCACACAGCCAGACCTTGTC
>PVHP010022055.1:18402-28919 GCA_004024765.1 Zapus hudsonius
GGGGGGGGGGGGGGGGGGGGGGGGGGGGGGGGGGGGGGGGGGGGGGGAGGGACAGGAAGCAAGAAGGGATCAGAATCTCATCTACATTGGATGACCTTGGTACCAGCAGGTAGCAGGGGATTGGCCCAGCTTAGGCTAGATACTTGGGCCACAGCCCAATAGCATCAGACACATGACTGACCATCCACACAGATGCAGAAGGGCATGGGGACCCAGGAAAGTTCATCCTAAGCTTTTGGCAGGTGGGCAGACAGCAGACCTCCATTGTGGGCATTTGATCCAAGTCTTGGCCTCCTAGAGTGGGATCCCTTAGCTCTGCTCAAGAACCTCACAGCCCAACAGAGGAGGCTGGTTAAGTGGAAAGCACCAAAAGCAAGATAAAAGGTGTTGTGACACCATAGTGGATCCCTGGAATCCAGGCAAGACATCAGAGAGGAAGTAGCACAGATCTGAAGCTTAGCAGATTGTTGAGCTGGTGGTTGGGGCACGGATGTTCTGGACAGAGGACATGTTTGCAAAGTCAGGCTGTGGGAAATACGAAAGTGGTTGAAGTGTAGCCATGCATGTTTCTTTTGAGAAACAGAAGTGCCTAGAAAGTACTTGGGACTCTGAGGTCTGCTCAGGGCAGTAGAGGTGGCAGAGAGGCCCAGTCCACCAGGCAGGAGACCTCCCTGCTTCTGAAGTGGCTTGGGGGCATTTGGCTGACCTGGAAGGTTAGGGTCTGGCTTAGGATGGTGTCATAGTCAGCCACATGCTGCTGGGATGAATCTCCAAACCAGGCACAGTTATGGGAGGAAAGGATTTAGTGAAGCTACCGATTCAGGGGAAGTTCCATAACAGTGAGAGAGGCTGCTTTCCTTACTCAGGTCCAAGTAGACAGAGAAACCCATCACCAACACCACACACACCATAGCAAACAGGCAGGAGGGCCAAGGAGAGAATTCCTTCCCCTTTATATAGCCTTAGGGCAGGGTCTTGCAACCCTTTCCCAGACTTACTGGCTTCCCGAGTCTCTGGAATTTCCTTCCTGCACTGCCCACACAGGAAGGGATGTTAATTTCCAACTTTCCTAAGCTTCCTTACATCCTGCCTGAGAGGCTGCCTTCCTGTGAACATCAGAGACCCGCCTGGGATAATTAAAAAGATTAAGTTGACAACAAAACCTAACCATCACAGATGATGATTGACAACAGTCCCAGAAAACACAGCAATGCAGTGTGGAAAATTATATGGACAAGAAGGAAACAGCAGGAGGGGAGACCACAGGGTTCATCGGAGAAGCACAAACCCACAATGGGGTTATGCTACAGAGAGGGAAACTGAGGTCATGAGAGGAGAAACTTGTAGCTCAGTCCATCCCTGAGTTTCTGTTAAGCTCACTGATGATCAAAGCTGGGGATGGCAGTCAGTGATTGTGTTAAAAATGACTTTGGGTAGCTGGAGAGATGACCCAGCAGTTAAGGTGCTTGCCTGCAAAGCCTAAGGAACCAGGTTCAATTCCCCAGGAACCACATAAAGCTAGATGCACAAAGTGGTGCATGCATCTGGAGTTTGTTTGCAGTGGCTAGAGGCCCTGGTGTGCCCATACTCTCTCTGTCTCTCTGTCTCTGTCTCTCTCTCCTTCCCTCCATCTCTCCTTGCAAATAAATAAAAATATTTTTAAAAAATGACTTTGGGGCAGACGTGGTTCAGTGGTGGAATGCTGGCCTAGCATGTACAAGGCCCTAGGTTCCATCCCTAGCACTGGAAAAAAAAGACTTAGCTTCATTGACAAGCCTTGTTGTTACCCATTCACACCCTGAGCCTGGCCATCACCAACAAGTAGAAAGGAAGTATGTTGGTGAGTGTTGCAGTCAGATTCTTCTTTCTGGGACAAACATCCAACCAGACACAGTTTATGGGAGGAAGGAGTTTGTTTCAGGCTTACACATTGCAGGGGAAACTCCATCAATGGGGGAAGAAGCTGGCTCCCTTTCATAGATCCACGCAAAGAGGCACCAACAGCCAGCACCACACAACACCAGAGCTCCAACTGCTCCGGACACACCTTAGGGCTGGACTCCAAGATCCAGCCACAGTGACGGGCCCCCTAAAGCAGGTACTCAAGTAGGAAGTTTAGTCAAAAATTCCCAAGCCTATGAGGCCATACATTCAAACTCCCACAACGAGGGTGCAGAGAAGTTGGCTTCCTTGTACCGTACTGGTGGGAGAATAGAATTGTGTGGGGCTATCCAGAACAAGTGAAGCAGAGTTTCTGTCTGACTCCACCATTCACTTAAACCCAATGAAAAGGAAGTGAGAAGTCTACATCAAAATCTGTATCTGATGGCTCAGTGTGGTGGTGCATACATTTAATCCCAGCTCTCAGGAGGCAGAGGTAGGGGATAGCCAAGAGTTTGAGGCCACCCTGAGACTACATAGTGAATTGCAAGTCAGCCTGGGCTGTGAGCGAGACCCTGCCTTCAAAAACAAAAACTAAACAAAATCTGTATCTGCTCACATCACCAAGAAGCAGAAACCAACCATTTATCCATTCATTGAATCATTAAACAGAATGTGGCTGCTTACACAATGAAATATTATTCAACTACAATGAGTGAAACCCTGATACACACAGCTGGTGTTACTGCACCTGTAAGACACCATGCCCAGCGAATTAAGGCAGGCACAAAAGAACAAACTTCCTGTGGTTGCACTTACATCAGTGCCCTAAATTTGTCAAGTAGATCCATAGAGATGGACGGCAGGTTTGAGGCTGCCAGGAACGGGGGGAGTGGGGGAATGGGAATGACTGTTTGGTGGGAATGGGGTTTCCCCTTGGGGTTACGGAAGTGTTCCAGAACAGAACAGTGGCGACGGTTGCACGACTTGAAACTGGACTGAATGCAACTACAATGGAGAACTTTATGCTGTGTGCGTTTAACCTTGGTAAAAATAAAGCCACATTGTTATGTCTTAAGGACATTTGAATGGTGTTTGGACCTTGCATTGATTGAGGGCAAAACGAAGCCCCAGAATGGTGCCCTGTTGAAAGCCTTTTGCCAACCACTACTTCAGCTCTCAGAGCCCTTTTAGAGAGGAGGAAACCGAGGACTTGAGAAGTGCTCAGCTGCCATTCGACTACAGGCAGTCCTGTTCCAGAGCTCCAGTGGGTGTGGCCTTGGTATGTTACCCTGATGCCACGGATGACAAGGTAAGGCCCCACAGGGGTCACACCTAGGCTTCAAAGGTACCTGCTAGGACCAGCCCCTCCTTCCGTCATGGTGCCACCATTGGGCTTTGTGCACCTTAAGGTGTCGTGTTGGAAGTTCCCCCGTTTCACCCAGAGGCTTTCTTCAATAATCACCATTAAGGGAAGGACAAGGTTATGTTTGGGGGAAGAGGAGATGAATGCCACAAACCATCACCCACCCCTTTTCATCCCGCCAACCCTGCTGCAGGGAGCAGCCTGTGAATTCCTCTGTAAAATCTATCTGTTCCGTGTAGGAGATGGATAGATAGGACAAATCCCAAAGTGGATGGATAAGTGGAAATCCAGGGAGCTGACCACATACACTGTTAAATCTTGTGTTCCAAGAAGGGCTCAATTTCCAAGGCCATATGTGGCAAAGTCTCTTTGCCATGACTGTTCCTACAGGCACTAATGACACCCTACTTTGGTGACTTGGTGTCTCTGGGCTGCTGCTGCTGCTGGGCGGGGAGGGGGGGACTGGTACTGGGCTCATGCATTTAGACAGTAAAGCCAATGTGGTCCCTGGAACACACCATTTTCTTCAACACTAAACATTTGTGTGTGTTTTTCCCATCCTGTGGGCATGAAGTCTTGTATGAGCCAAGATGTATGTAGCTCACCCATGAAAACCTACATTCTGTAGGGAAGAAATGATGAAAACCCCATTGATGGAGCATCTGTCTCCAGACACACTTCCAGATTAGCAGGGGATATGGAAAGAGCTTATTTTTGTAGGTGGGCACAGGAGGCCTTGAGGGAGGCTATGCAGGGGCACCGAGAATAGCTGAGGTGAGATTAGAAGCCAACTTCAATCTGAGAGCCAAAGAGGAGTTCTAGGTTGAGGGTTGCTGGTGCTCTGGGAGCTGCAGGGTTCTGAGCCCAAATTGGCCAGCCTGCTTCCTCTAAGCATGGTGACCTTTGTGCATGGATAAACAAAGCCTTTCCATTTCAAGTGGACAGTCCTAGCCAGCAGAGGCAAATTTGTTCTTCCTGTGCTGGAGGGGCAAACGCTGCAGAGGGCATTGTTGGGACTTTGAGGATGCATAGCAAAGGCCTGTGCAGTAAGGAAGAATATTAAGCGAATGTTGATTGAGTTTGGTAACTGTATTTTGGTTAAATGAAAGAGTGTTTTTGCTCTTAGGAAACACAGGCAGAAGTGCTAGGGGGATCGTTTCCCTTGACAGTTACCACACCAAACAAAAAGGCTTAAAAGAGCAATAATTGACTATTGCTCACAACGCTGGGAACTGGTGGGACTCAGCTGGGCGGTTCTTCTGCTTCTGAGGAGTGGGCAGGAGAAGCTGGTGTGGAGAAGCTGCAACAGTCAGCTGGCAGCCAGTGTGTTCTGAATGGCTTCATTCACATGTCACGTGTGACTGGACCAGTTGAGGGCCACCTGTGTTTTATATGCTCCATGCGCCGCCCCCCCCCAAACGGGAGACAAGTGAAAGCTTCTTTACCAGGAGAAGCAAACAGAAGCGGCCAGCTCTTGTAAAGCCTGATCAAAGAACTGGCACAAGTCCCTTCTACCACATTCCATTGGCCAAAGGAAGTCAATCAATGGGGTCCCCTCCCAAGCAAGGAATGAATGGGAAAAAGTCACTTTTTTTTCCTTTTCAGTACTGGTGTTGAACCTAGGGTCTCCTTTATGTTAGGCAAGTGCTATATCCCCAGCCATCTCTTTTTTCAATTTTTATTTTAAAACAGGATCTCACAAATTGCTCAAGCCGGCCTTGCTTGAACATTCAATCCTCTGAGTAGCTGGGATTATAGGCCTGGGCCACCATGACCGACTTACTCACCACATTTCAATGACACCCATGAAAAGAAAACGAGGACCTGGTAGTGGTCATCTGTTATGGCGTCCAAGGGAAGAAGGGACGATGCGTGCCACGCATTTTCAAACTGTTCCCTACATACTAGACAATGACGATATAAGGGAGCCGTGTGGAATCTGGTTGAAGCATGAGCAAGAGAGTTTTAAACACCATTACCAAGTCTCTGCAAACTTGATTTTATCAGTATTTTTCTGTTGCTGATTTTTGTATTTTGGAGACAGGTTGTCACTATGCAGCCCAGAATGACCTTAAGCTTTCTTTGTAGCAGCGAATGACCCTGAACTTCTGCTTCTCTCCAGTTTTAGGATTACAGGCATGAGCCGACATGCCTGGTTATGCAGCCCTGGCGGTCAATCAAATCCCTGGTGTTGTACATGCTAGGCAAGCACTTTGCCAACTGAGCTTCACCCTCCGCCTCTTGAAGTTATTTTAAAATGAGTAATTAAAAGCAAACTTGACTGACTTTACACTTGGGAGTTTTCTCCATCTTTTGAGTCTGAAGCGCGGTGGTGGTCGTGACGGGTGTCTGGTGGTGTCAGTTTGGAAATGGGAAGTGCTCGCCTGTGCGGCACCCGTGCTCCCAGCCCTGCAAGCTTCATCTGCAGAGGTCACAGTCGGGCGGACCCAGGCGATCTGGAACTGGGGGCTTTGAGCCCAGAGCCAGGGTCGCCCTGCTTCCACCGGGCTCACTGTGCCATCCAGCCTCAGGCTCTGTGATAGGACGCTTCCCCAAGATAGTCTTCTGTGCAGCCTGCCTAGCAGAGCTTCCAGCCCCTTCTCCTGCCCACACGGCCAAGCTGAGCATCTGGGGTTTACAAAGGTGGCACAGAGAGGGGGGCTTAGTACCTGGTAGAAAGTTTCCCCCCCCCCATACCTGTGAAGGGGGAGCGCTCTTCTGAGGGCGCCCCTGCAGGTCAACTCTATTTCTGAAAAACAGCACGGACAGCCATTTTTACACTGGACAAGGGGCTTACCTTCCTTCCTTAGCTCCTCAGGGTGTGGGGTACAGGGCTGCATTTTCCTTGGCAAGAGACCCAAGGGCCACCCAGTTTGCAGATTTGGATTAAAATTCTGACTTCATCTCATCTCTGAGGGAGGGGGAACTTCACCACTTTGAGCCTCAGTTTCCACAAAGTATAAAATGTAGGAGCAATGCAACTGTGCGGATCACAGAGAAAAGCAAATGCCAGCTCCTGGCACTGTGCCCATCACTATCACCCAGCCCCGTTTGCCTGAGGGCGTTCCCCAGGGCTTGAACCAGGAGTTTGGAGGACCCACCCGGAGCCATCTTGACAGGCCACTGTGTTCCCTTGGGCAAGTTCCTCAGCCTTTCTGTGTAAACTGGGCATTAACAACTTGGAGGTGTTACCTCATCAAATGCTGCTCTGGTCAGTTCTTAGGAGAGCAAGCCTGAATCCCTCAGGACCCCTGTCTCACCACATGCCTTCTCCACTGTGATGCCAACCACCGTAAGGCCAAACAGATGAGCCAACCTAATTCTTAGACTGTCCACCTCCAAAGCTATTAGTTAGCTAAACCTCTTTTCTTCTTCTTCTTTTTTTCCCCTTTTCTTCTTAAAGAAACCAGCCATGGGGATTTCATTACAGCACCAGAAAGTGGAGTAAGCTGAGCTAACTGCTTTCCTCATGGAGCAGCTATTCTGATAGAAAGAAGGTTGACAGGCGAACCCTGGTGGTGCACATGCACATTTTACATAGGGAGCAAAGCGAACCTTGCATTTTAGAAGACAAACAATGTTCTCTGGCAATGAGATAGGAGCCTACTAGATTCACAGTTTTGGAAAATGAATCCATCATCGTGATCCTCAACATTTAAGGGCTTTAAAAATATCTTTTGATTTTTTTTTCAATTTAGTGTTGGGGATCAAACCCAGAGCCTCATACATGCTAAGCCTGCGTCCTGCCTTTAGGCCACGGACCTGGTGCTTCCAAACTTTTTTGGTGGTGACGCTAATGCTTGTAACACTTTTTTTTTTTTTGGTGCTGTGAAATGAAATGTGTCGAAATGTAGAAGATCTCATCAGTCAGCGGACCAATATTTTTCACTGACAAAAGCAAGATACTTCAAAACGATATCTAGGCAAAAGGTCTGTTCAAAATACAATACAGAACACGGAAAGCTTTGGCCTGTGTGAGTGGTGTCCATGCATGTGTGCACGTGTAGACACACTTGAGCATGTGAGCATGGATGTGGAGGCCAGAGGCCAACACCAGCTGTCTGTCAGCTACATGTTATATTGTGAGACAGGGGTGAACCGAACCTAGACACACCAACTTGGCTAAATGAGTTAGCCAGCACGTCCTAGGGCTCTGCCTGTCTCTAGGTCCCTAGATCTAGAAATACAGTGCTTGCTGCTACATAGAGCTGTTTGGTGGATGCTGGGGATCTGGACTCAGGTCCTCCTGCTTGCTTAGTAAACACTTCACCCACTGAACCCCAGAACAATAGATGATGTAGGAGAAAGGGAAGACACCATTGACCAATCACCTTAATCTAGAATGGAATGAACACAGAATATCAAGTCGGGTCTGTTTAAACTCCTGGGGCTGTGTGTACCCCAGACTCAGGCTCAGTGTTTCACCTGGAAAGCAGGGACAATGAGTCTATCTGCCTAGTCTGTATGGGATAAAATGCCATTCTGTGTGGGATCCTTTGTTCAACATCCTGTTTAAGTAGAGTGGTTCCTACTGACCACACACTACAGGCCTTCGGAGCAGTGGCCAGAAAGCTTCCCATCTTTGTGGGCGGGCAAGTCTGCTGCAGGGAGGAACAGACAGCTCCCCGCACCATGGACACTTTTTCTTGCTGGTGCCTACGTTCCTTTCCAACCCCAAGAGCCTTCAGCCTTTGACAAAATATTCTCTTGAAACTCTGCCGCAAGGACATAGCCAAGACCTAGGCTGCATCCGAGCCCAATAACAAGCCCCTCCCCAGGTACCGGGCACTTTGGAACCGGCTATCCTGGCCAAGCACAGCTGAAGCAGGTGCTGGCCGGCACCTCTCTCCATGCCTTGGCTCAGGGAACCAGGCTTCTTCCCCTCGTGAACCTCCCGTCTCTGATGACTTTGCTGCTGTTGGACAGACACTGAAGGAAAGGGGAATGCGGGATCACACCTCCAGGAGAGGGCACATGGAGAACCAACCCTGATCCATGGGGCACACCTGTAAGGGAGACTAGGAAGTGTGGGGCCAGGCAGACAGGGTTAAAAGAAGGAGGCTTCTGAGCAGCCACTCTTCCAGGGGCTCATCCATCCATCCATTCCATCCACCACTCACCCATACATCATTCAGCCACCAATACATGCTTCCATTTGTCTATGCCTGAATTCGTAATCCATCCATCCAGGCACCAACCCATACCTGCATCAATCTACCATTTCCCCATGCGTCTGTCCACGCGTTCACGTCTCCATGCCTTCATCCACGCATCTGTCCCTCCATGACTGTCAGTTCATCCATACCTGCATCAGACATCCATCCACTAACGCTTGCTTGTGTTCCTGATTCCCTACATCTCTTCTTCCATCCGTTTGTGCACGTCATGCGAGCCTGCACACACTCGGGCATCTATCCATTCATTTGTTCATTCAGTGGATATTTAGGAGCTCAGTCATTGAGAGTCAGGGCCTTGGGCAACTCCGCCTTCCCCGGGCCTCAATTTGCTCATCTGTTAATGGAGCATAATGGAACATCTGGAAACACAAGGAAAGACAGATAATGGGAGGAATGGGCTTAATTTGGCTTATGCCCTTGAGGGGAAGCTCCGTGATGGCAGGGCAATGACAACATGAGGATAGAATGGACATCCCCTTCACCACACTGCAAACAGCGGCAAAGTGTGCCAAAAACGAGCAAAAGGAGGCTGGCCATAACCCCCATCAGCCCGCCCCCAACAACATACCTCCACCAAGGGTCCAATTCCAAAACGGCCATCCGCCGGGGATCAAGCACTCAGAGCACAGTAAATTTATGGGGGACACCGGAATCAAACTACTACAATCTGCCCCTGGCCCCCATAACATAATAACCCTACGTGGTGTAAAATTCAATGCATTCAGCTCAACTTTAAAATTTCCCACAGTTTTTTTTATTTTTTAAATACTTTATTCATTTTTCAAGCAGAGAGATACAGAAAGAGAGAGAAAGAGGAGAGAGAGAGAGAGAGAACACCAGGGCCACCACCTTGTGTCTGGCTTTTGTGGGTCCTGGGGAATTGAACCTGGGGCCTTAGGCACTGGAGGCAAGTGCCTTAACCTCTGAGCCATCTCTCCAGCCCAATTTCCCACAGTTTTTATCCATCCTGATGATATTCAAACATCCCATAATCCAAGGTCAAGCAACTGAGCCATAATACCCCCCCCAAAAAAAAAACCATAATGGCACAGAACATTCATACTGAAGACAAATTGAACCAACAGAAGATTTAAAACAAACAGGAGAAACAGCAAACTCTAACTTCAAGTCCCAATTCTGCCCTTCCAGCTCAGCTACTCTCAGCCTGGGAAAACTTCATCCCGTGCTGGATGCTGTCCTTGGCAGCCGTCCATATTCCCAGCATCTCCACTGTAACCCACGCTTCATCCTGACGGCACTATCGGGCCTCTACACAGGTAATGCAAGAAGCCTTCTTCACACTGCCATGACAACAACACACTGTTGCAAATCCAATGACCCTTTTTTTTTCCAGTCACAACAATATTTTATTTAGGAAATATAAACAGAGACAGAATTCAATCCATAGCTTCTACTATTAACATACACTTAACTGGCAACAACAGTAGCATTTTCTTGCAGAATGCACTGTAGGAGAAAGTTGTGGTATCAAGGCAACACAAATTTGCACTGTAGAATATGTTTTACTATAGTAGTTTGTACATGGATATTAATTTTTAAGTATTATGAGCAACATTTTGCCTCCCCATGTGAAATAACATTTTACATTGACAATCTAATCACATTCTATATCCTAGCAGTTGCTGGGTGTCATTCTGCCACCAAGTTTACATTTATTTATGGGAATGAGACTTACACACTTTTAGAGATGCTTTTTAAAAAATATCTAAAGATTGATTTTTTTCTCCCACTAACAATTTGCTTACTTTCTAAAAAGTTGATTTTTAAAGTAATTTAATACTTAATAATCATTATTTTCCCAGCAAAAATAATTGTTGTGATATGTATTATTGTACTTGATTGGTTATGTTCTTTATGTTTTATTATCTTTAATACTTTTACATCATATCATTATGATCTTCAGTAATTGTCTGAAGGAGAGCTAATTATTGTTCAAAATCAAAACCTTGTTGATTTTGTTGGACAGCTGTCTTAGTTTAGCTTAGTCTAATTCAAAACGATCCTAACGGCATGATATATATAACATTCAGATCTTCAGGTCCACACTTTTTTGGCCAATCAAGCTACAAGCA